>CM038704.1:27782581-28075081 GCA_021613375.1 Megaleporinus macrocephalus | reverse complement strand
AATTTAATACTCTACTACTAATTTAATACTCTACTTCTAATTTAATACTCTACTACTAATCTAATTACTACTAATTTAATACTCTACTACTAATCTAATACTCTACTACTAATCTGATTACTACTAATCTAATACTCTACTACTAATTTAATACTCTACTACTAATCTAATACTCTACCACTAATTTAATACTCTACCACTAATCTAATACTCTACTACTAATTTAATACTCTACTACTAATCTAATACTCTACCACTAATTTAATACTCTACCACTAATCTAATACTCTACTACTAATTTAATTCTCCACTACTAATCTAATACTCTACTACTAATCTAATACTCTACTACTAATCTAATACTCTACTACTAATTTAATACTCTACTACTAATCTACTACTCTATACTACTAATCTACTACTAATCTAATACTCTACTACTAATTTAATACTCTACTACTAATCTAATACTCTACCACTAATCTAATACTCTACTACTAATTTAATATTCCACTACTAATCTAATACTGTACTACTAATCTAATACTCTACTACTAATCTAATACTCTACTACTAATCTAATACTCTACTACTAATTTAATATTCTACTACTAATTTAATACTCTACCACTAATCTAATACTCTACTACTAATTTAATATTCCACTACTAATCTAATACTCTACTACTAATCTAATACTCTACTACTAATCTAATACTCTACTACTAATCTAATACTCTACTACTAATTTAATATTCTACTACTAATATAATACTCTACTACTAATCTAATACTCTACCACTAATTTAATACTCTACCACTAATCTAATACTCTACTACTAATTTAATACTCTACTACTAATCTAATACTCTACCACTAATTTAATACTCTACCACTAATCTAATACTCTACTACTAATTTAATATTCCACTACTAATCTAATACTCTACTACTAATCCAATACTCTACTACTAATTTAATATTCTACTACTAATTTAATATTCTACTACTAATTTAATACTCTACTACTAATCTAATACTCTACTACTAATTTAATATTCTACTACTAATTTAATACTCTACTACTAATCTAATACTCTATACTACTAATCTAATACTCTATACTACTAATCTACTACTAATCTAATACTCTACTACTAATTTAATACTCTACTACTAATCTAATACTCTACTACTAATCTAATACTCTACCACTAATTTAATACTCTACCACTAATCTAATACTCTACTACTAATCTAATACTGTACTACTAATCTAATACTCTACCACTAATCTAATACTCTACCACTAATCTAATACTCTACCACTAATTTAATACTCTACCACTAATCTAATACTCTACCACTAATTTAATACTCTACCACTAATCTAATACTCTACCACTAATCTAACACTCTACTACTACTTTAATACTCTACTACTAATTTAATATTCTACTACTAATTTAATACTCTACTACTAATCTAATACTCTACTACTAATTTAATACTCTACTACTAATCTAATACTCTACTACTAATTTAATACTCTACTACTAATCTAATACTCTACTACTAATTTAATACTCTACTACTAATTTAATACTCTACTACTTATCTAATACTCTACTACTAATCTAATACTCTACTACTAATTTAATACTCTACTACTAATTTAATACTCTACTACTAATCTAATACTATACTACTAATTTAATACTCTACTACTAATCTAATACTCTACTACTAATCTAATACTCTACTACTAATTTAATACTCTACTACTAATTTAATACTCTACTACTAATCAATTATTAGAAATCTAAAAAACAGAAGTTAAAGTGCGACTTATATTTCTTTACTTGTGTATATAAAACTACGAGCTCCTAAATGTACTTAAAATGAAGAAGTAAAAGAATTTATTTCAAAATGATTTGTAGTTCACACAGAATATCTCTTACTGAGGATTAGATGTACACAGCCGTAAACAGAGCACACAAAATGGTTTATACTAGAACTGCATTCATCATCCATAGAAATCCACTCGTCTAGTGCAGACACGTTTATGTGTTGAATTTCTTTTACAGAAATTTGAGACAGAGCTTGTTGAAATCTCTAGTGGAAAAAAAATATGTGATTTATATTTTAGCAGTTCATACTGGATGTTAAAGAAAAAGAAGACGCTCATCCTGAAGTATTCCTTTATATATTCCTTTAAAAACTGTAATTGACTCGAGTGCCACTTTCTCAAAATCTCTTTCTCCAGGATGTGTTTGTTGATCCTATGAGATGGAATATTGCAAGTGTATGAGTAAGGTAGCAGTTAGGAGTTGATTCCAAGAGAATCGCTTGGAGTCTATGTGTTTACATCGTAGTTAATTCAGATGGAGGCGAGTATAAAGCAGGGAAGAGCCTGACAACCTCTGCAGAAACGTTTTCCATACATCCTGCACGGCAGCTATCCTCTGATTTTGGGTCACAGTAAACTATTTAAAGGAATAATAACCGTGTACCTAAAAAGTTGCAAGAGCTGTGAATACAAAGCCAACAAGATCACTTCCAACTTTTTAATTTTCAAAGAATTCTGCTTGAGTGAGCTCTGAGTGAGCAATACCGAAAATAAAATCACATCATATTTTTTTTAATTGCAGGCGTTAACTTTGATTTCTGACTGTTAGCTGCATGCAGGTATTTCGATTCTCCATATTTGAACGTTATCCTGATGTCACCAGCAGTCTAGAACTGAACTACAAGTTAACTTTATCCTTTTTGTTTACGCGTTCTGAGTGGTTTTTTTTTACTCTTCCCAACTTGAAGTCAACAAAGGTCTTTTGAACAAAGATTACCTCTTAATACACTGACAAGTGAAGGAAATTATCACGAAGATGGAGTTAGAGAGGAGGTTGTTGCCCATTGGAGCTTTGATATCTAATCTGAAAGGAGAGAGTTCAATCTGGGTTTTTTTCCTCTTTCCTCTGACGCATTGAACAGGGGAAATGAGAGGCTGTCTGATATTTCTCCTGCTCCCGTTCATGTCTCTTTGTGTGTGTGACACGCTTGAACTCCAGCGCTCGTGCTGACAGAGCGGCGATTGCCTCTAAAGGCAGCTTTAAATGATGCAAAAAAAGTCAGGAAAGTGAAAAAAAAAAGAACGGAGGAACTACAGAATAAACTTAAATTAATTCACAATATCTCGCAATTCCTTTATTCCGCGAGATTGTATCTGTCCTCAGATGTGTAAAAAAGAAAACAGCACCAGATACGGTTCTAAAGCCCATTATTTCCTGATACCGCTAATTAAATTGCTAGCGCCATTAATTGGGTTGAAGATATCTTTGCATTGAGTTGGAGACATCTTAAACTCAATTAAAGATATCGTCAACTCAATTAAAGATATCCAAATGCCGTGTCCCACAATATGCAATGAGGCTTTTTTTGGTGCAATAGTATCTGCTCAGATGCCCTGTAACAAAGTCTGCGCTCACTCCACTTCTGAAGTTTCCCTTTATCATGAAAAGAGGCACTTTCTTAGGGGACCTATGCCACACTCTGCTCTTGTTATGGATGGAGGGAGCCGTTTTTTCCCTCTTTTTCTGTTTCAAAGTGCCTCTGTTGTGACAGTTAATCCTACTCTTATCTCCTTGGCCTTGCTGAACACTGAATCATAGTAATGGGCAAGGAAGTGGTAGCATGTTGTCTTTATAACAGAATGATTTGAATGTACGATCACGTTCAATATGTCTTGTCATGTACTGGTGGAGATTACAGTAATGCAGTGCAGATTGTAAGACTGTATTTCCATGTTTTCGTAAAGGGACCTCAGCAGCCTGCCCTGCGAGTCGACAGATGGTGGACAGCGTTTACGTTAGTAATACCGTATTGATCTCTGCTCTCCACACAAAGGGAATTTCATCTCACTGTGGATTATATTAAAGGACTGACCTTATTAAACGCCTTAGATTTCTTCAATTGTAGGGCAACCGATCACTTTACCCTTTTTAAATAGAAAAAAAATGGCAACACTATAAAGGGGTAAACTCCCTTGAGATGCTATCAACCTAACTTTAGAAGTGTTCCTCATATTCAGTTTCATTTGACATTGATTATAAACTCTTTTATCCATCAGACACACAATTCTAGATCACATCTCTGTAGAGAATCATCAGTGGCACCAGAAAGACTCATCTGCTTGAAAACGGGGGATAAAAAAACCCTCTGGTCCTTGTGCTTGAAAGACCAAATTATCCCTGAACCAGAGGAGTTTTTAACGTAGCTCTTCTCTAAGACCCTAATCTTCAACCCTGACCTGTGAGTCTGGGAACTGCTTTGATTCAGGGTAGCAGGATATTCTACAGCTTCTATGGACTCTGAATCATCTCCATGAGTGTTTTTTGTATGAAAAATGAATAATTATTGATTATTTAATACAGTAGCATCTGCTATAGCATCTGTTAAATGAATCATTATCATTTAATTGTTTTTAACTATTTTTTTCATTTTATAACAGTCTGGAAATATTTCCCAATGACAGTTTGTGGACTGTCTGAATGTTCTGATTAAGAAAGGACAAAGAAAAAGTGTCCAAACACGTTTCTGTGTTGTATTTCACTGTGTGTGTGTGTGTGTGTGTGTGTGTGTGTGTGTGTGTGCGTGTGTGTATTTGAGGTTGATATTGTGTTTTGTCGTCTCCAGGTCGCTGTGCTAGCTGTGGGGAGAATGTGTTGGGTGAGGGAACGGGCTGCACTGCCATGGACCAGGTCTTCCATGTGGACTGCTTCGTCTGCATGACCTGCAACTGCAAGCTGAGAGGGAAACCCTTCTACGCTGTGGACAAAAAAGCCTATTGTGAGCCCTGCTACATTGTGAGTGTGATCCTTTGCACACATGCGCATACACAAACATCTACACAGAGCTTTGTGTGAAGAGAAAAGTAAAAGTCCTCACACCAGTCCTCCAGGCAACAGGAACTGGACCAAAGAGTAGACCGTCTGGGGGATTCTAAGGGTCTGTTTAAGAACCACTTATATATATTTCACTACTTCAGAGATCAGAGATGGCACTGATATTGAGTATCTGTCAGGTGAATATCAGCAGAACCCTATTGACCCATGTGTCTCAACAGCAACCCCCAGATACCACTTTGTACCTCAAGATAGCGAGTCACTGTAGCGTTAAAGTTGAATCATCCAAACATGAGCGGTTAAAGAAATACCTCTACCTCGATAGCATTTAGTTAAATCTTGTTCATTATGTTGAAGATTCTGCATCTGGTTTGTCCAGGTAGCCAGTAAAAGGAAGAGTATATGTCTACTAACATCAAGAAACCACTTTCAGCCATAAACAAAAGAAGTGAGAGCTACAATTTGGTGTTGCTTTCCACTGCTGAGTGCAGATCTTTATAAGTAAAGAGATGAACTTTGATGCTGAACTTGCAATGTTTCTTCAATACTGGTAAGAACTGAAGAGGGAGGAGGAGGGACTGAGCGTTTTCTGGTGATATGTTGCCAGCTATGTTTTGGAGTATGAACTTGTTTTACAAATTGCTCTTTAAATCAGACTATCAATAACAATAATAATACGTTTTGTTAGATTGCATTCTTTACATATCGAATAAATGTAAACAGCTTTGAGACATGATGTTATTAAAAACAGAAGAACAGATTAAATGACAGAAATATTGGTGTTACATCTCTAATGTAGATATTTCCTCTAGTCACATTTCCTAATGATATAAAAGAAATCAAATTAAATCCTGGTGGAATTGTAGCTTTTAAGATGCACTGAATAGTTTCCTAAGGAACCGTGATTCTACTAAATCAAATTTATAAGGAAAACACAAACACATACATACACAACACACACACATACATACACAACACACAGATCTACAGTATACAGTGGTGCCTCCATTCTGTTTGTACATACAGTGAATACATATGCATGCATACATTCAGTAATAACCCTGAATGTGATAACACAGGAAAAAGCCGGCACCTAGTTTGCATGCTGTTTGAAACTCTTCCTGATCACACCTAAGATTCTACACTTGGAGTCCCGTCCTCTTTTGCTGTCATCCACGTAATGTTTTTAAAGATTGAAGGAAAAGTTAGTGAGTTCTGGCTACGGCTCTTTGTAAATGCAGTTATTAGGACGGTGCTGAATTTGTCACAGACAACTAGATTCTTTTCCTCTCATAATCTTTCGTCTGTTTCTGCAGAATCACAGCCGTGATTCCTCTTCCCACCGGTTAGCCTGTAGTCAAATCCATAAAGATTAGACAGAGGGCTCACATGCAAAAAAGCCTGAACACCATGTTTCACTCCATCTCCAGGTGCATCTGATAAGCGTTCACATGGGCAAATTGCACTTGAGATGTAGCGCAGGTATTAAAATCACATTAGAATGCCAGATAGGATTACTTTCCTTTGTAGATTGGAAACCAAATAATGCTCCTCTGTCATTTCTCGCCAGCCTTCCGCCTTGCTTCCTTTTTTTTTTTTTTTGGTGCTGAAAATATCTGTTGAAATTCTTTAATTTCTTCAGTGAAAACCTAAGTTCCAGTAAGATGGTAAAACTGTGATTTCGGGAGCTCGTAGAGGATAGGAACTTCTTATAACACTCTTACGAAATATCAGGCTTAATTTCCCAGAGAGCCTGGGATTGTGCAATACGCAAAAATCTGTCCTATACATGTTTTCAGTTTCTTTACTGGAGGAACCTGAGAACTTATCTTCACTTATGTTCTCGTGATGTCTGCTCTGGCGTTGGTTCTCTCATATATGTTTTGAAACTGTCAGTGACTCAGGATGTATAATGCATACCAGCAGTGAGATGTGAGACACCGTGACATCACGCACATTATGTCAAAAACTCTTTCACACTTAGTCTGAATGCCGCATGTTTGGACTTTCTGTCGCTCATTCAGTTCCCACTCAGGTGGCAGAGGCCAGGCCTGACCTCAGCTGACCTTGCGGACCAGCATATTCAATAAGGACATTCAGAGACTTGGTTTCAGTGACTGTCAGGTGCTGTGCAACATAGCTGCCATGAAAATATTCTTTGATTCTTTGTCCCCATTCAAGATTGATAAAAACTTCTTTTTATGAAGTGTATATGGATAACTTGAAATCTGTTAGAACTGGTGAGCATTGCAATCAGTCAGTAATCTGCTTCATATTGAAACTGTACCGGCCCTTCCCCAAAAATGCCGGGTGTTTTGGTAGTGTTTACTCATGCCACTAGAGCTAGGGTGTTTCTGGTGCTGGCACGTTTTCTTAACTTCCCAATGTGGTCTTTGCGTTGTCTTGTTTTCCCCTCATGAAGGTGCAATAGAGACTACTGAGTCTGCACTTTTTGCACTAGCTTCCTCTTTTACTGCACCACTTCTCCTTCACAAGTCAGGAATATTGCTAAAGTTAGCTCAAGAGGGAATATGCAAAATTGCAATTATATTTGAGTATTTAAACAAAGCTTCACTTTTGTATTTGTGTGCCGGTGACACAAGCGCTGCTTTTAAAAATGCTGTGTTGTTCTATTTCTATGTTGAAATTGCTTGCAGCGCTAAAGCAAAATGAAGGCTAAGTTGCATCATAGGCAATTGTCGGGGAATGTAGTGGTAGACCACACTCTGACCACAGAGCTGCTGTGTGCCTAAGCACTGAGATTTCACTACCGTCTTCTGCTGCCCACTGGCCAGGACAAAATTTAGGCATGTCCAGGAGAAACACCAAAAACCACCAAATCACTTATCAAGCGTCTAGTTGAAGATGGCCCAGCCATTCTTTTTTTATGATACCGATACTGAAGCTTTGAGTATCAGCCCTGATTTTGACTAAGGCCAATGTGTTTTTTCTTCTTCTTCAGAATTTAGAATGAGAAACGTGCCATACTCAAACTTCTCAAACAAAACGATATACGTAACCAACAATGTGACGTATACAACACCACAGCTGTTCATTGTTTTAGTATTCAGCTAGACTCTACATCTAAAAAACAGCATGCAGGTTCCCACCAAGCACCACCTCACTGTTCAATATTCAGGATATATACTATGAACAGTTGAGATTGCTATGGAAAAGAACTGGCCTGCACACGCTTTTAATAGACTAAATATATGGCCTTGGTTTTTTGTAGGCAATTTTTATATGGGTCTATAGGGGCTTCGGTCTTCCCTCCACAGCCTTCTGCATGATATTCTGCAGGATTATGCAGTTCGAAAACTTGAATATACTACTTTGTTATTCCTTCTGGCTGCTGAAATCAAAGCAATGAAACTGATAAATTAAAACGCAAGATTTTGTTAGCTTGTGTAACAAAGTGCTGAACAAACTGAAGGCCATTGAAAATGCATGTGATTATGTTTAGGCTTATGTATTCTATTTTTTTAGATTAGATCATGCATCCATCATCATTTCTGCTTCTGTAGAATTTTACACAGTCTCCGTTTGACCTATGAATGACTTTTGTTGACCTTTTTAGTAAATTGTGTGGTGATGTCACCAGCATCCACTCTGTTAAAACTTTTGAAAAAAAATCGGTACTTTGGACAGTTATAAATTACAACACCGTTCTTATTGTTTATACAGCTTCCTTGTTCTTTTCTGAATCCATAACTCAAATTACATACTACCCACCGGATATGTGAAACTTAAGTTAACAAGTGCAAGTTCGGGAATAAAATCATTTAATATTTATTCAAATTAATTTAATTTTACTACTTGATTTTTTTTTATTATTATTATTTTTTTATTTAATTTAATTTAATTTAATTTTATTTTATTCAGACTTTTAATTGATGTTGTTTTTGACATCTCTCCCAGTTGAGGATAGGGGAGGAAAAAAGAGAGTAGTATAAATATATTTTAAAGAAAGTCAGGGTGATGTTTTCCACTGCGTGTTGTTCTTTAAATCACAGCTGGTTGGCCCTAAAGTGCTTTCTGTTTGTTGTGAGCTGAGGTTGTTTAGGTGGTTGATTAGAGATGTGCTGTATTTCTATGATCTGTGCCTTTCATGACTCTTTCTAGTGAATGAAACACTTAGAGCTGTGTAATCACTCTCGGATAGAGATCTTTCAGTGAATACATGACATTTCTCTGTCGTTATTCCTGTCCCAGTTATTTCCCTCCCTTTTTATGAGCACACAGAGCTGTCACATTTTCACCTTCAATTACAAAGCAATAAACACATATGCAACAGGCCTGCAAGGCAGTAGTTACCTTGGCAACTACTAACATCAATGCATTGTCATTGCCATAAGTATGTGATTACATGCCAAACTGCACAAGTTACTGCAGTTACATCTGAGCTATTTGTACATGTGATCTGTCATGTGGCCAGTTATCCTCTTGTTTCAGCTGTGATTTGTCTGAGCTGATGTGCTGTTCTGTCTGTTCTGGTACTCATCTCCACGCTGTAGCACATTCCTTTTGTTTCTGCCGTCATTATCTGACACTCAATCAACTTTGCTCGGATACTTTTGCGCCATTTGAACAAATGCAGTATTGAATAATACTGTATCGGTGACTCAGGCCATCTCCTAAATCAGCCCCATCCAGCAGCACTCAGACTGATTGTAGCTGTCTTCTCTGGAAGTTTTCCAACTCGGATCCATGCACTAAAGAGGACCGGGATAATTTAAGAACTTTACTTATGCATTTCATCAGCATAAATGTTTTTCTGGCACAAGATCAAAAGGATGGGGAGAAATCTGAATTTCTTAATGAAAGTAATTTCTTCCCATCCTCAGGGTCATACGCCTCTGTGCGATTAGGGAAGGAACGTGAGACTCGGGTCTCTGAAGAGATGTGGCAGCCCCCAGTGAGCTGGGGGAAAGCTTAAAATGAGGCCGGCAAGTCGGTCTAGGAATCTAAGAGGAGAGCACGAGAACCGTATCATTTATTGATGTATTTATTTGGCTGTTGTTCTCAGTTCATTAGAACTGCGGATGCTTAGTTGATCTCGTTGGATGTCAGTGCAGCCGGCCATGTGCTCTGTCTTTCTTGGTGAACACTCTTTAGCTACATACCAGGGAGAGGTCGCCTGTTACGTGCATAGCTGTTGTGCTTATTTGTATTACAGAGGTACCCATCTACGCCAAAGCAACGTTCCAATGAGCTGCTTGTTTATAGAACAGTTAAGATTTCACACAGGTAAGCGAAACCCTATACAATGATTTATGCATCAGCAGATAGTTCTGGTCATTGAACACACACAAATGAATTACCGTGTGCTGCGCGACTTTGTTTAATTAAACAAAGCGATCCAGTATTGCAATCCAGTAATATTTCTCTGTGTCATCAAACAGGAAGATCTGATACAATCTATTCAAACGAGAACTTTTGCATAGTTTTTAAAACAGCTCTTTTATTGTTGGCTCCACACCACACCTGAGCACAGGTTTTTTTTTTTACTGCCTCTAGATACCATTCATTCCTTTTAGTAACGGACAGAAGAGCCGCTACCTCTCTGTGATCTCTACCCATCTGCTTCCTAGTCTCATGTCCTCTTATCGCACATGTCCTCCAACCTCGGTCTCACTACTGATCCACAAAGGCCAATAATCAGCCATTGTGCCCTGGTTTTCCTGCACTCCTCTCAACAAAGGACTAATCATTGCTTGCTTAAATGCAGCTCACTGGAGATAAACTACTCTGCTCCTCAATTAATCCATCATTTAATCTTGTTAATATGACATTACTCTGGGGACACTATTGTTTTGTTTTGGGTTTTTTCTTTCTTTTTCTCCCCCCCCTTTTTTTTCCTCCACTGATGTGCTGTGAAGCAGTAGCCGGGGGGTGCCTCAGGGCTCTGTGCTCAGTCCCCTCCTCTTTCTAATAGATAATGTTGACAAGGCTGCTAGTACACATTATTGGCAGTGTAACACATTTTAACGGACTTGGCCTTTCATGAGAAACATACCAGTTTAATAAACTGCTTTAAGGATTTTGGTTAGAGTGCTCCACACATGTTTTGTAAATATTGTAAATAAATAGACTTGGCATTGCCATATTGTTGCTCTCATGTTCTCTCATCCAGGAAAGGCCTTTCCGCCTGGTTCTGAGAGAAAGTCCGGCCCCTCGGTGTGGATACATTGATCTCTGAGCCTCACTAATCCCTGGACGGAGCGAGAGAGCAGTTGCAGCAGTTATCTGTAGTTTTCCAAGAAGGATGTCAAGGGACGGGTTTTGGGTTTTATTTTAGTCCCGCGTGTAAATGTTTAGTGTCAGTCCGTGAAAAATAATCAAGTGGGAATTTGACATCTGCGAAACACACACATGTGCACACAATCTCAATTGTTCTGCCCTGAAATTCCCAAAGCTACCCAGCTCTCTTATGTTCCTGTAATCCCTCGTTGGTTCGGCCTTTGGGCTGGTGAGTGGAATTGCAGAGGGGTTTGGAGGGGAAGAGAAAGCAGAGTGCCCAGGGGCTCACTTTGGTGCACTGTGATTAAGAGGAGCATTCGCTTTTGTGCAGAGTGTAACAGGAGCAGGCACTAAGCGCTTAGAGGCCCTTCTTTAGAGAGAGTGTAAGCATCATTCTGGAGGACGGCAGAGAGGGATTGCATGTATCGTAGAGCTGTCAGCTTTTAGGCAGGGTTTACACACTGCGCATATAGACTGTGCATATATGTATGTGTTATAGAGAAGATATTCTGCTAAAGTCAAAGACCACCACACTCACTCAAACTTTAAGCCTGTTAAGGCTGTTAAGCACGAATGCAAGAAACAGACAATCTTCAACACTGAATATAATACCAAATATAAAAATAGTTCATTTGTCCACTCCGCCGCTGTGTACTCCACTGTCACTTTAGGGTCCAGTCCCATTTCTTATTTCTAGATTTCACGTCACTTTGCCCCTTAGAGCTGAGTTTAAGGGGTTTTGAGGTTGAACAGACTTGAAATTTTCCCCTACAAAAGCTACCACATTACTCGCAGTACTCTGTAGGCACCCCTGGCAGTCTGCAGAGATATCAGAAGAGAGCTGAGGTTTCACCTTAAACCTGCTCCAGCGTGCAATAACAGTGTAACTTTAACTACCTAGCTCACTACCGAGACATCAGCATTTCGAGAGTCCTTTTTTTGCTTGTTTGGAAGAAAAGAACTATATTAAACAAAAGATAATAACATGACATAACTCATCTTAACTTCCCTCTCATGTGCAAGTAAATTGGCTAAAGAAGATGTTTTAAGAAAATGTGGAGAAAGTTTTTTTTTAACTGAAAGGCAAGTTGTTTGTAATGGATTGCTTGGATAGTGAGAAGCAGAAAATTCAACCAACTTCTAAGACTGAACTTTGGAGGTGTTTACAAGAAGCATGGAAAATATTCATAAAGATCTCTTAAAAAACTACAAGAAAGTATCTCAAAACAATAGGAAGATGTTATAAAGTGAAATGCTAGGCACACTAAATACCAAACAAAAAAAATCCTGATGCTTAACAGCCATTTTGACTGGAAATTAAATAAAGGTCTCTGACTTTGCATAGGACATAAGACATATAATACAAGTGGGGCATTAAGCCTTTCTGTAATCATAGGCTTAACCATGCATGCATGTTTTTGGTAGTGGGAGGACTAGTGCTGAGGTTGGAGGGTTAGAGTAGTTTACTGTGTTTACAGTAGTACAAAAGTACAGACCCTTCATTCCATACTTTTAGCCATGTGTAGCTCATTAGCTAGTTATCCAAAAGAAATGGGCATATTGTGTGCATTAATTTTTGTTCCATGGAAATTTAGTACCGCTGATACTGAGTACATATGTCCTTTTTCCGTGTCTGTCTCCGAGTGGGCTGCTAGGATGGTGCGCATTAGCATATATCAGGAGCTCTGGGGACAGAGAGCCAGTAGAAGGCGTGTGCGTCAGAGGCCGCAGCTCCGCTCGTGGCTGAATTTGCCAGCAAAAGATCAGCTTTGACATGTGTTTACTACTCTACATAAATATTTAGGAACACAAAAACTCTCCCTGGCTGGGAGTACCGCAAAAGCCATTTTGTTCGGCTCCATGGTCAAGTCCCCCACAGGCCAGTGCTTGTGTCACAAAGTGTTATCTATATTTATCAGCTCTCCTGCCTCCGTATCCTGCTCTTCCCCCACTCGCACAGGCTGATCCGGTCTCTCGGACACTGATGGAGGCCTTCAGGAGCAGCTAACAGGACAGCCACATTTTCAGCTCATGGCAAAACCCATACTTTCTTGTAAAAACAGTTGGTTTACAGCAGTGTACCTGCGGAGACATGAGTCATCTGGCTGCTTAGTTGCAGGGCGTACGCAGCAGAGTGTCCCTGAGGCACGGAGAAAGTGCCACTGGATATGCCAGAAATGAAAATAATAGTAGGGCACTGGCACATTTAAGAAGTTAATGTTCCAAGCGCTTGCACTTGACCTTGTTTACGAGGCACTCAACTGGAGTTGTAATTTTCTCATTAAAACAATCAGATTGAGCTAACCCAATGCCATGCGTCTTAATCCACAATCAATGGCGGAAATGTTCTCCCTACTGTTCACTGCTGGGAAGTACACGTCGTTCTGTTCTCTGCTCTCGGCTTGCCGCTGACTGGCTCCGCAGCGCAGACGTTTCTGACGCCTTTCATCTGTGACACAGCTACTTGCTTTTTTCCCCGAAGCAGCTGGACTTCAAGGCTCCATGGCACGGGGGTTAATTATGTGAGCAAGGTGGCGGGTTTTTGGCACCCTTGCATATCTCTCTCCTGCCTGCATCCCTCCAGCCCTGCCAGGCAGCTGACATTAACGCTATCAGAGCACTTAACTGCCCTGAGCATTTAATTAATTGGAGATCATAATTTGTGGTAACTGGGCACGTTTAACTCTGACCCCTCTCCAGGTTTTTTTTTTTTTTTTTTTTTTGATTACTCAGACACAGACAACCTGCTGGACAGACACCGGCTGAGATAAACGTTCATGTCCCTCCACCTGATTTGCAGCTGTGGATAATAAGAGTAGAAATCTGGACTCTGCTGTGAGAATGTATGTCATTGATGGGAATAATGAGAATAATAGGTTTTCAGTATTTTAAGTAGATAAGACAGACTCACCTCCGCGAGCACTGCTTCTATTGTCTGGCTAAGAAACATGCAGGTCACTGAGGTCAGACAGATTACGTAGGTAATGTGCTAGCGTACAGACTTAATTATGTGTTTTATCTCATAAGGCTTTGTGTAGTTCAGTCCTCTTGTGACATTATAGAACCATATCTTAATGATTTAACCTGATGATTAGCTGAATGAAAGTGCGTTATGATGCATTTCTTGCCAAGCACTGGGTTGTTACTTTAGCTGGTGGTTGCAGTTTAGCTCTTAAAAGTTTATTGTATTAGCACTTTTTTAATCACATTTTAACATTGAACATTTTCATATTTTTTTCATTGTCAGCTTGGTTTAAATAAAGTACAGTTGTATGCAAATGTCTGAACACCCAGATTTTCTTTTTTTGAAATAAGTTCACATATGCTCTGCAGCAGCAAACCTGCATATTGCATTTTTCTGTAAATGTTTGTGCACAATTTCTGTTTATTTGTTGAGTTTAACATATTGGAAGCAAATTAAAGCAAAGTATATAAGAAGTGTCTTTTGCACAGGTCAGGTTTTGTTTGATGTTTTACAGCAAATGAGCAGGAATTACTTTCAGTTAGAAAATCAGTGAAACATCACCTGGAGTGCTCAAACTGTATGACTGGTAGTAACTGGGTTGAGGTTTTCCTTCAAAGTAGCTTTATCATTTTCTCCTTCCTGTAATCTTCAGGAAATTTAGGCTATGCAAACTCCTGTTGAACATGTGACTTCTGTTGAAAAGAGATGTTTAAGGCATGAGATTTGTTGCTTCACACATGTATGCAAAAAGCAGGTTATTAAGGTACTTTGAAGTTTATTTCAGGGTAAGTTTATTTTTTAGAGTTAGTGATAGTGGACTGGGACAGGCAAAAAGGTAGAAAGGTTTTTATTATTGTTGTATTTGTCTGCACACACATTGTAGAGAAGGACACTTTACCTGTGTATAACCCTTTTTCACATTTCACATTTCACACCTGTATTGGAGGTTTCTCAGTTTCAGGAGGTTGCTCAGCAAGCAAGTAAACTTCTCAACTCTCCACTTTTACCCTCGCTAGCAGTTCAAGTCACAGCATTTCACAGACAGACTACAGAAAATCTGATAACAGAGTTTACTGATAACTGGTGATATGTAATACCTCTATCAGAAGAGGTTGAAGTTTTTATTTATATCAGATTTGACAGACTTTGCCAGACTTACAGAGGTGAGTAGAGCAGAGATGTCCATGAAAGTAAAGAAGAATGGAAGACAAACTAAGGAGTAAAACATAAAACAGAAGGCGAATGACGACAAACTAAAACTGAGAGAACACTAGAAACAAGAAATTCAGATAACAGCAACAAAAGGTCACATAACAACGCAAGACAGGGACTGTGCAAAGACTGGGGTATAAATACACTGAGAAACAAGAGAAACCTAAGACTAATGAGAGGACGGGGCTACAGACGACAGATTGCAAGGAGGCAAGACTGGTGATGAGACCAAATTACAACAAAAACACATGGTACATATTACCCCTCCCCTGTGACTCTGAGTAGTGGAATAAAACGGAAGACAATGGATGGATGGATGAATGGATTTCCATTCATTTGGCAAAATGGCCACTAGGGGGCGTACAGAAGGATTGAAATGATTTAGCCTTTAATTACATACATATTTGTAAATGTAACATCTGTGGGACAGCAATGGTTTCCCCGTTAATGGAATCACCTTAAAGCTCTAAATATCTGGCGGTCCTCCCACTGCTTGTAGCAACTTTAGTGGGAGAAACATTGCAGGGCAGATTCTTTATTGGTGTTGAGGGAAGAGCTCATCCACACAGCCATCGCACTAGCACACACGCTTTGAGGTTGCCAGTGACTTCACACCGCGCTATTTGTCATGGTGTTAATTTTCTGGAGCGGCTCTCGGAGATGGTGGCTCGGGGAACTGTTGATATAAATTCTGGTGACAGGGCAATATCTTGGCCTCCTGTTTACAGAGGAGCCATGAAAGAAAGCTTGAAAGCTTTTCCCTGGGATCAGAAAAGAGGGCTTTAAAAGAACTTGGAAAGAGCGAGGCATCGCAGGATGCTGTTGTAATGCCTGGAAATTGTAACTCATATTACTGATGGCGCAATGTGATCTGACAGCTGATCATTAGGATGTGCTGTAGTCTGTAAATTTGGCATAGCCGCGCGTCTGGGTGAATCATTGCACACCTCATGAAACCGTGTTGGCCAGGCTCCAAGCTGTGCAGGGACGTTACCCCGAGTACCATGGCAATATCGCCCTCAGCAGCCGGGCGCAGCGCCATCTGCATTCGGAGCTGGCGGTAATGGACGTCCTCTATATCGCTGTGCCCTCGGCCTTCCAGGCAGAACGTCAGTCACAGGCCCTGCCCACAGCCAGGCCGCCAGACACGGCCGTCATTGCTCTGGAGGAAGGTGATGGCGTGGCACAGTCGGCACTTTACAAAACAGCACACAACAATAGATTTAAAAGCTACTGCGTTAAATAGATTGAATATGTCACTCATATTCAACCTAATGTATTTTTCTTATAGATTTTAAATGATGCATACATAACTACTGGATGCACCTTCCCTGAATACTATAAATGGTTCCACGTTCAGAAAACAAGCAAAGGTGTGATGCTTTTAAAGCTTGTAAAGCAGTTGTAGGGCTATAAAGATGCACTGATGTGAAGATTCAGCTGCATCAATTGTGGAGTGCTTGAGTTGATTTGATAGAATCAGTAAAGCTTCGGTAAAGCATATGGCCAAAATAAAACTTTCAGTCTTGGGATAGTTACTTAAAGTCTCAATAATTGTATTATTGATAGTGTTGTAATCCAGACTGCTAGATCTGTGTCAAGACTGAGATGCATCGAGTCAACACCAAGACCCGGTTGCCTTTTTTTTTTTTTTTTTTTTTATAAAATAACATAAAACATTTTATAATGTATTTTGTAAAAAATGGCATTAAATATATGAATCCTGAAACTTTATTTGAATTATTATTAACGTAACTGTAATGGACAGCATTGTACCCACGGCAGCCAACACCAGGTCCTGTTTAAATGAACTGTTCTATTTTGGTGTGCAGTATGAAGTCAGCTTCTTATTCGCCAGCTTCCCGTTCCACCTTAATTAGTGCAGCAGTTACACTGCAATGTCTGAACCCAACTTTAGCCTCGATGTGCTCGCTGACAATAATTTCACAGGCCAACTTGGTGCTGTCTGTACAGTAGGCTTTTGTGTTTGATGGGATTGATATCTGTACAAAATACTGAGTCATCAGAGAATAAAGAAAGTTATCTTTTAAATGGAGATTGAAACTTTCTTGTTTTCAGCTCTGGTTGCTTCTGTCATAGCAACTCGCCTGCATTGTCCATGAAAGGATGCAGTGAAACTGTTCATCTGGTCAAAGAAAAAGAAAACAGCATGAGAGTAAATTGTGGGAACAGCAATCAGATAAACTTGCAATAACAGTAACATTTAATAAATAAACTCACATACTATGTTTGGTTAACGGTAAAGGGCAATAGTGTTTACTAACTGCAGCTGTGAAAGGATAACATATGCACATATGCATAATGAAGCTTGCACTTTGCAGCAGTAACCTCTGTGGATACCGGTCCACACAATATATGGGATGATGGCGCACTCCTCATAGGCGCACATCATTCAGTTACATACAGTCGACTTGTGCAGAATGGAACGTAATGGATGGATCTTGACTATTGATTAAATATTGAAATGTTGATGAGTTGGGCATACTGGGTAATATAAATGTGCTTCTCTGAGACAATGACAATCACGTCTTCAGCCAAGCTATAGTATTAATATGTATTTCATATTTGAAAATGCTGTTGATACAGCTGATAATAATTGCTTTGCTTATGATTGTCTTTGAGAACTATTGTTTGTTCATGTCTCATTCTGTTCAGTATTCTGTGTTCTGGGCTACTTATTCCATAGAGTGATACTGGGAGCACTGGGGTGTCAGTGACAGTGTGGCAATTGAAACTGGTTTACATGGCTCACAAATCAAGTAGAGGACCACTTTGTGGAATTTAGCTTTGGGCCCCAGGAGGGTTAGGGCCGAATCTGTATGGGATTGTGGTAGAAATGCAGCCACACTGCTGAATCGCACCCTGTGCTGCAGGCAGATATCATGCCTGTGCAATAAGCTGGCGGTATGGTACGGTGTACACTGTAGAACTTCCTTACACCACAGCGTCAGGTTTCATCCTGAAACGACTTTGGCCTCAGGAAAACATGAAATGTACTACAACCACAAGGTTTACTTAACTGACCCCCCCACCCCGCAGAAGGAAATGTACTGTTTAAATGCATCACTTGAATTTAATATAGGAATTGAATATTAAGGATTGAAGCTGTTATGTTACACTACTTTGTTACTGGTACTAGTAATAATATTCCTGTAATGCAGTACTTTGTACCACATAACCCTCAGCGCTGATTGTTTTATTGTCGCTATCCCGCTACTGTGTAATTCATTCCTCTAGTCACATTTTGATGTTCAAAGTGCACCATAGCCAAGGAACGGAACTGAGGAAAATCCTAATGGAACGTGAGATTTCATGATGCATCGCTCCATTTCCTAAAGAGTCCTAATGGAATGGAATGAGATCAGACATTTACACCCGTATGCTTTTGTAATTTTGTAATTGTGTTGCAAAGGAAAGGTATTTTTCCATCATTCTTAAAGACTTAAGCGTATAAAAGTAACTTTGTAATGCTGTTATCTGAGGAGAGGTTGTCAATGGCATAATCATTTAAATGAAAAAAAAAACAAGAAAACAAGCAAGCAAGAAGAAAGGAAGAAAACGGCACACGGCGCTCCTTGCTACCAAATGTGTCTTATAGTTTTTCGTGGCTACACTTTTTTTATCAGAACTCTAAAGGGCTAAGCTAAAGTCTTAGGTTTAATTAGAGTGGGATTTTGTTTTCTTCATCTTCATTCCCATTCCGTCTGCCCTTTCTTATTGGAGGCTGCTTCCCACCTAGCCTTCAGCCTTGCCTGACAGTTATGCGGGTAGTCAGCAGGCTGAGGCTGCTAGACACCAGCACTCCAGTCTGGAGCTGCTCCTCCATATGGCCCCTTCTGTGGCGGTACCCACGCGCTGCTGCCTCGCTAAACAGACAGGTGAGCCCACCCTCCTCGTTTTGCTGGATGTCAGAAACGCAGTGGCAGCAGCACCTACATTCCAGGCTTTCCGCCCTCTCCTGTTATGAAATATTTATATTTGTCTGCATTAGCTTGCAGAGCTTCTAATTGAGTTCTGTATATTCAGACGTGATTAACTCGCTGGCATTCCTCAAAGGACAGACCCAATTAGACAGTGCTTGTGTGAATCGAGTTGCAACTCCCATCAGCTGCTTGGAGAAAAAGAGGTTTCGTTGTTTTGGTGTCTTTTCATCTGGACTGTATGCCTTTCACATGACGTCTGCTTATATGTGTTATATTTGTATTTTGTTGGTTTTTCTGGTGCTAAACCTTTAATCTTGATGGACCTGCCAAGATGAATAGTGAGTCAGCTGTTTTACGTTGCTTTCCATGTACTACATGAGCCTTAGTGGATCTGAACAAACAGTAAAGAAGCATGAGGGGTGAAGCAGCCTTATTTATTATTTTTTTTAGAAACCAGAGGGCATTAATTAACCATAGGCCTTTGATTTCTAAGTATTTCTCTTTTCATCATGTGGCAGGAAAATTCCCAAAGCTGACCCTGAACTGACCCAGTGGAGTGTCGCTCCTAGTCAGGGCTTCAGAGAGAGCAAGTGCCAGAGTGCGTGTCCCTTTGGCTCTGTAATGAGAGAAAGATCTGTGTCCACAGGGTCACAAGAGAAGAGACCTGTGCACTCTCGGGAAGACAGTGCTGAAAACCTACTTTACAACCTTATTAAGCCCCAGCAGATCATGAAAAGAGTGGGTGTCAAATGTTTTGCTATGTCATTCAAATGTAATTACGTATTTAGTTACACAGTGAGTTACGTTTACATTTACTTTCCTGTGCTATGTGCAGACTCGGCCGTGGTGTGGATTCTGTTTCTCTGTTAGTTTTGGTGAGCTACTAGTGAGATCTGATGTTGAATTACAGCATGATGTTTTTGTTATTGCCGGTGTTAACAAAAATAGCCGATGCCGTCAAAAGTTGTTGTGATATTCTCCCAGGGTCAAGTTCTCACGTGTACACGTGTAAAAGTTGATGCTGAAAAAAGTCAACACCGTACAAAACTGTATTGCGTGTTACCATAGTTACTTCTCAGAGTGTGGACCAGATAAAATGGCAAATTACTGTCGATGTAAGGTAAAAGTAGATAATAGATCATGTGTAATCTTCTGTTTACGTTCTATGCACTACTAAATTGCTTATACAGAGTCGTTGGGAAGATGACTGACAAATTAATATTACAGTAACTGTCTAATGAATCAGAGATTCTCACTAGTTGCCTTTTAGAGTGTAAACAGTACCTGAAGTTAATTTTTTTTGGTTCTATGTCAGCAGCTAAAAGCTTCCAGGATCCTCCTCAGCATAACTAACACTTTGGCGGTGATGGTTACTGCTACACAGATGAGCGTCTTGTTTTTTGTGTACACTGCATGTGGATGCTTTTAAAGCTGTACTGAAAAGCTGTAAGATTTGGGGATGTTTCTGATGGGAATTTGCAGTTGCAGAACATTTTGTAATGTTGGCTGTGCCTAGCAGATGAATCTAATTAGTGTGTTGACAAAACTTGGTGAAGGACGTTTCTTCCAAGGATGTAAGTGAATTATCTACTATTGTCGTCTTCGTCAGTGTAATGTTTGTTATACATTTGAGACCTAAACCTGTGCGTGATCTTAATGCAGAAAGACGTGGTCCTGAATACTTCAGGCTAAACACCTCTGACTTTTAAATCACTTTTTTCAGGGCATTACATTTTAGTGTGTTTTTTTTCTCCTCAGTAATGCAACCTCTTTTTAACAAAGCAGCTTTGCGTTGTGTAGCCACCGCACTGATGATAACTGAGACCTTTAAGGAATGAAGGGTTAAAAGGCAAGGCTTTAAACTAATAAGCATTGGCCAGAATTCCTGCCACCTTGCCAATACATTCCTCTCAAGGCTCCTCTTGATGCTCTATGCCTCTCTATCACTGCAGCCCCAGAGCCGCACTCAGTGGGCTTCCCAGAGTGCCTCCCAGGCCCGTTGGGGTGAGCTGAAGGCCTGGGCCTCACTCTCCCCACTGCTGATTCCACCATCACCCTCCCAGAGCTCCAGCCTTTCTCTTACCCTCTCAAGGTCAATCTGTGCTTGATCCCCAGATCCCCAGAGCTCGAAACCCACCCTCCCCTACACTTCTAAGTTTTTTTTTTTTTTCTTTCCATTTTCTTCACTTCCCGTCTCACTCCTTTTGTCTGTCTGGGATTTTACACACATAGCCAACCAGCCTGGTTTGGGGGGGGCCACTCCACCTTCCGTCCCTTCCTCCCACCTCTCATATCTCTCCACCGTGGTCCACCTCTTAAGCAGCCCTCTGTAGACCAGCGTTTTTTGGCCTTGAGCAGGAGAACGCCTCCCTCTTCCGTTTGGCTGTGGACAGAGGAGCCGAGGGAGGAGACGGAAAGCTTTAATAGCTTCTGTAACAGCAAACAGCAGGTGCGAGCAAAGTTCTTTGGTAACAGATTAACCTTTACACGGCATCCCGAGCACCTCTGACCTTTCTGTCGCTGTTAAGGCACGTCAAGTGCACAGGGGATGCTTCTTCCTCCGTTCGCCGTTATTACACTTCACTTTACGAGCTGACAGATGCACCTACCCCAAACATATTAGACAGTAATCTCCTCAGACGATACTCGACTGTTTACGAAGGCAGATGGCATTCTTTCCGAATTCTTATTGAAGTTAGTTTCCCCCAATATTGTGCGGTAAGAAGGTAAACAGGCTAGTCACACAAGCCTTTAAAAGCATGCAGATGTTTGAATATTTCCTGCAAAAACAAATCCATGCCATGCAGCCAACTGAGCGTCATGCAAAATTGATGCAACCTGGTATCAAAGGAGACATTCAGCGAGTCTTTTGCTTAAGTACACATCAAGTGAAGTGCTGTGGCAGCTTGTGCGCGCATTATACTGGGAAAGAAAGAAAGGTTCCTCCATAAATATCAGCGATATGCTGCTTTATCTCGGGCACATACGCACTCATTCCAACTGTTTTTTCTTTTAATTTATTCATAACCTTTGTTTGGCATTCATGTATTCATGTGTGACTGCAGTATTGTATCATCACTGTTGTATCTAAACCTTTGGTGTGGATTGTATACTTTAGATAATATACTTTATAGATGTTTAACTTGCATCCAACTTACATATACAGTGTTGAAATACATGTCTATTAAATTCATCACCCAAACACTGTTCTAGATCATAACACTGTTGAGAATCTGTACACCAGCTGCCCTTGACATTACATGAACATTTTAATGAATGAATGAACCAAAAAAATGGTTTAAAATGGAGCAAAATCTTGTCCTTAAGCTAAAAATGAAATTTTCTGAACTATAACTGAAGGGTGGAAACCGAATTTGGTGCTTGGGCTGTGTGACTTCTCTGGCCTTGTGGATCAGACAGGCTCGCTCTGTCTGTCCCTGTATCGCTCTATCCACGCGGACAGCTCAGTCAAAACACTGCGCACCATCCCGGCTCCCTGCTGGGGTAGGACAGTGCAGTGAGAGGGGCTTCAGCAGGAGGCAGTCTGCTCCGCGCTGTGCCTGAAAGACACTGAAAGAGCGAACAAGTGAGCACTTTGTCAGGAAATTGAAAAAGCAGAGACGGAGACAGGAGGCCACAATTGACTTTAGCACACTCCGCTCGGCCCTCAGTTCAGCGAGAGGCTGTCTGACCTAAATTCACTTTACCTCATCTGCCTAGACGTTTGTTTAGCCTTCTGGGCAAACACTTAGAGAAATGTATGAGGCCAGAAAAAAAATGGAATACATGTGCTTGAATACATGAGAGGCATGAGAGAGACTAATGCGTGATGATGTGCAGACGGCTAGTGCCCTCTAGTGGCGGCAACTGGCGTCTGCTGTGACTGCTCCAGTAATTCCATTGGAAGTATTTTATGGGGATTTTCCTAAACCATCTTTGAAAGTTATTGCTGGCCAGTAAATCCACGGCGTGTAAATCAAAACTGCTTTGACGTCATTGCGAGATGCTTCTTCAGAAAACAGAGGAGCGGGGCTGGGCTCTGAAATGGCATCTGTTCAGATGAATTGAGTGATTGAGCCAGACTCGAGTGTTAGAAAGTTTCGGTGATGGATGTAGCACACAGACGCTGAGAACTCTGCAGTGCTAGGGGGCTCATGTTTACCTTCAGCTCTCACAGGTTAAGGCCACACAAATACAGACTGATGGACTCTGTCCAGGTGAACCAGTTAAGCATTTGACTTCTTGCCTTGAAGCTGTAATAAAGGCACTGAGATGGTGCACACATAAACAGGCTTTCTGAAGTGACTGAGGAGTTCAGGCAAAACCTCGAGGGCTCCAAGCAGAAAGCTCATTAAAACCTTTATTCCTTTTCCAGGATTTGCGGAGGATTGTGATATGGACATTGTTTGTACACAAGCGCTGCTATGGGAGAAGAATGTTGATTTATATTACGCTCTAGGAAGAAAAAAGGGAAATTAAGACCTGGTGTACTTTTTATAGCTCCTTCTCTTGGGGAAATATGAATGTGAAAACCCTTGGCTATTATTCTCTCTTAGAAATCCCTGTAGTTTTTCTGGTTTTTAAAAGCCTATTTAAAAGAACCATGCCTGAGTGTACTGAATTTTAGCCCTTCACTCTTGACCCCTGCTTCAGCCAAGTAAAGGACTCTGGGCAGTGCACCATCACACCACAGAACCCAATTCCACTGCTCCACAGTCCAGTGCTGATAAGCGCTATACCCCTCTAGCCAATGCTCGATGTTGGGCATCATCCAGCCTTAAAGGCGAAGTATACAATTCTGGAGAATGATATATGTTGATATTTAAACTCAGCAGCACAACAAATACACCCCTCCCTTCAGAAACCAGTTGCTATCACAGACATTATCAAACGGGACAAAGCATTACTTAACCTGTTTGTTCTACAAAAGAGATAAAATGCAGAAATACACCAACCCTCATTCCTTTCCATGCATTTAAACTCCCAATGAAGAAATCAGGTTTCTTATTCACCAGCTGTTTGTTTTAGTTTTTCCATTCCACCCTAAATGGCACAGCAGTTACATTTTGACTTCACAGCTTCTTGTTGGAATTGTCCTGTTCCACCTTATATTGTGCAGCAGTTAGGCTACATTGTGGCACCTCAGCTTCTTGGTTTTTTTCTGTTTCATGTTAAATGGTGAAGCATATACATGCTGGTGCCTCAGTCTACCTGTCAAGCTTCTAGATCGCACTATCCAGTTCCAACTTGCATGCGAATTAGAAGCCAACTGTAGCCTCATCAGCTCCTGGAGATCTCTCCTCCAATAAAATGCCTTACCCAGTCCTGATCTAAGAACTTCTCTCCTCTGGCTGTTTCTCAACCTTAACTGTATCTCGACAATGTGTTGAGTTCAGCACGAAGCCCCTACCTTTCCCCCGTCTTGTGTATGAGCATGAATGCCCCCTGTTGCTGATTGGTTGGAACAGTGTTGTGTGGCTAAACCCCATTTATTTTTGTATTTTCTGTTTATAGAGCCAGGGCAAAACTAAATAGTGTGTAGTTTAATATCATGCATGCTAGCTAGCTTGTGCAAGAGCTAATTCAACAGTTTCAATAATATAGTAAAATGAGTTTAGGGGTTGCAATGGCTAACTTACTACAACTTCTGATAGATTAGCTGTCGTGCTAGCTGACATACTGGTTAACCAAACTACCTGTTTTTAGGGGCGAGTAGGGTCAGTCACTTTATTTGAGTTCTTAATTGGAGGGTAACCCCATAATCTGGTGACTTTAGGCTCATATGTACCTGTTTCAGAGGATCTAATAAGGACTTTGTTAGCAATTGAACACCTATATCTGCAATGGGTGCCCCAAAATAACTAGATTCACTAATTACAATGAGTGTCCAAATACTTTTAGACGTAAAGTGTAGTTCTGTACACATGCATGTTCGCTGTAACAGGGGATGGCATCAAAGCATGTGCAGGAACTCAGTCCTGACTGGCAGGCCAAGCCTCATGGCACAGCACAGATCAGCCGCATGACGAAGCACAGTGATGCCACACTTGCACGTTCACACGCAGCCTGCTGTTTGGAAACAGAGAGAAGGACAGTGCCAGAGAGAACAGCTGCCACCTTCATTCTGCGCCAACAGAGACATGCTGAGGCCACTGAACCTAGATGAGAGAAATCCAGGAAATGTCTACACACACACTCACACACACACACAAATCTTTCAGAGAGCGAGAAGTCTGTAAGTGATAAGCCATAGATAATTTCACCATCGTCTGCTGTAATTGCATGAGTGGTCAGAAGGGAAAAGAAGATTGTTATCTATTAAATATGGCAATAACAAATCCAGGGCTGTGGGTGGACATTAAGCAGAGGGACGCGGGGGAGAAGTCGTCAGCGGGCCGGCTGCCCGGTGGCCGTGGCTCAGGAAAAGGCTGCAGTCATCAGAAAGTAGACATATTTACTGTCCTGCCGCTAGCAGAAGGAGGGAGTGAGTGAAAAGTTACTTTGTTTACGACTGAGAGAGCAGCTAATCACACTGGCTGCCTTTCATGCTTTCATTTTCAAGATATACCCCATATCGGACCCTCTGAGACAGTTGAGGGTGAGTGATACGCCTGCCATATTCATTAAAAGCCTCTACAACTGTGACTTGCAGAGCGGAATGTGCGTCAGAAACATTTGCAAAAGAATTGTTGCAGACCGGCTAAAAGACCTCTATTCTATTACTCTGTGTACTCAGATACTGACTGCCATACAGTTCCACAACCTGGAGTCCAGTTCGTACTGTGTTCTCTCTCTGTCTCTCTGCCTTTCTGTTCATTTTACTTTTTTCCTATTCTTCTCTCTCCCTCTCTCTTCCTCTCACTTTCTAACACTTTCTTTCTTTATTTTCTCCCTTTTTACTCTATCCTCTCTTTCTCTCTCTTCCCTTCCCCTCCCGTGTTCCTCTCCCTCTTCTCATATACCTATACAGACACGCTTCCCGTCTTCCATGTTAAGGTCATTCTCCAGCCATCTCCCATTCCTGTCTTCCATTGGCTTCTTTCTTTATTCACACAGAGTGAGGGTCTGTGTTAGCGCTGGTCCAGCTGTTACATAACTGTTCCTATACAAACTCAGCCGTGTTTGAGCCTGGCTCCGCTGCCTCAGCCACAGGTTTTGAACAGCTGCATGGAAAAGGTCATGCACCACTCCAAGTTTTTCCACAGATATTTAGAGGAGCAGTAGAGGATTTCTGAACATACCACTGACACATCAGGCTTTATCCAGAGAGTGCAGCTGTACACACTGCTTACTGACTGTTACTCTGTTGTGTAAGCCTTAAACATGGGCAATATAGTAACAATTAGGGGTTCACTGATATCACATTAGTATCAGTTAGTCAATTGTTTCAGCATTGGACATGAAAAAGTATTGAATCACCCCTTGTAACATTCTAAGAGAGTGTACACAATATGTATTCCAATATTTAGTTGTTGTACATTGACACATTTCTAAAAGAATTAACTATTTACAACAATCAAAACAAAGCATAACCCCCCCCCCAAAATAAGATAAAGGAGTGATGTGTTTATTGATTTCTACTGTTCAGTGTTGTAGATGTGCTGACGATTATGCTTTACTCAGGAAAACATTGTAACATTAAGTGTGTTTACATACACTTAATCTAATAACTGCAGGAAGACTTTGTCAGTAACGTTTATGTGCACTTGAGTAATCAGATAATGGGGATGCCCACGGTCCACACGAGTCGAATTTCTGCTTTGCAATCAGCCAATAAACAGAATAAGACATGACAAATATTTTTTCATGTTTTTAAAAACACTTGTCATTTGCCGCTGAAAATATGAAAATAAATCATGTACAAGATGGAGAATATTTAAAACCTTCATTTCGTCCAGCATGTAGCTCTCTTTATCGGATTTCTTAATCAGATTTCTAGGCTAAAACAGATCTAGGAAATCGGAGCATGTAAAAGCCCTTATTGTCACAGTTCATCATTATAATGACAACATATAATTTAAATTGCCCATCCTTACTAATTAGCTTGGTCCAGTGATGATATAATGTATGTTACTAGTTTCTAGACATTCTCTCAACAACAAAGTGTGTGTGCTTTTGTTCTCTAGAATACCTTGGAGACCTGCAATATCTGCAGTAAGCCCATCATGGAGCGTATCCTGCGTGCGACGGGGAAAGCTTACCACCCCCACTGCTTTACCTGCGTGGTGTGCCACCGGAGCCTGGATGGCATCCCCTTTACTGTGGATGCCTCCAACCACATCCACTGCATCGAGGACTTCCACAAGTAAGTCATCTGTTACACAGACCTGAATAAAACGTCATACAAAACCTAGTTCTTCATAAATTGTAACTATATATATAAAGAAAAACAGCAAAACCAGACTTTTTTATATAGGACTGTAAAAAGGATAAGATAAGTAATGGTTAATATAAAAAGGTTAATTTACTGAGAAGTAATTTTATGTAGTTTTGTAATATTTCTCTTTCAGTTGGCATGAAATGTTCACACAATGCAAATGTATAGTATTGAAACAAATTAATGAATAAACAAATAAAAATAAATCTAAATAGTAATGACGTGTTACATTGCTGAAAGCTTTTTAGTCTAGGATGGTCCAGCATAAAACTGATTGCAGGAGTCAGATCATGACTTTAAGGACACATTTTGCTACCACCGATAAACCCTACTCACCCGTGTTGACTGTGTGTACTGATAATTCTACACAGTCCACAGACGATTACTGAATTTGCATTCAGTAAACCAGTACAGAGTGCCTTAAAAGAGACAACCAGAAGAAAACCAGAAAAACACCTTTGACGTGGGGACAAAAGCTATCTGTTGAGGAACTGAAAAGTTTCGGATGGAAGCTGTTAGTTGTGTGAATGTGGCTTGAACAGAAATGCCTTTGTGTCGAGGAACAGCCCGTTTTCACTGTCACTGTTGTGGCTACTCTGAGCCGCCAGAAGCTTCACTTCCCTATTTTAAACATTTATTGGAATAACCCAGTGAAGAAGTTCCATCACCTGCTTGGACCAAAAAGCCTGACTTTGTCTTCACATCCTCACTGCCTTTCTCTGGTCACATCTCTGTTCCTTATGTACGTTCCCTCCCAAACATACAAGACAAAACCGTATTCAACTCGGTGGCTTGAATAATTGGAGTATTGGGTCACAGAGGTTGGTTTGAAGAAGGGTCATCTGACTGCAGGTCTCAGTAGCTCTGCAGAGAAAGGGCAAACAGAGTTAAATGCCAGCTGTTGACTAGAGCACATTGACTAGCACTCAATGCTTGTCAGGATAAAACTGTTGTAATTATAGGACACTTGCTGCCAATACTGTCCTGTCTGTGTAGCGAATTATCCGAATACCAAGGCATATACTAACACAGTCCTGTGTCCACTCAATGTCCACACCTGCCTTGTTGGTCCACCTTGTAGATGATTGCTGCACAGTCTGTGTTGGTCATCCACATGATCCTGTCCACAACTATCCAACATGAGCTGTCAGCTGGATAGTTTTGCTTGGTGGACTGTTCTCAGTCAAGCAGTGACACTGTTTAGAATTCCAGCAGCACTGCTGTGTCTGATCCACTCATACCAGCACAACACACATTGTCGTGCTGCAGTGCTGAGAATGAGACTTTACCCAAGTAATACCTGTTGAATTCACTGGTTGTCCTGGCCACTAAATAGCATTGTAAAGGAGGGCTAGCGAAGCATGCAGAGAAAGACCACTGCCTGGAATTGTAGACCTACAAAGTGCACATATATGGTGAGTGGAGCTGATAGATTGAACATTGAGACTAGATACTAGGTAGGTGTATCGAATGTGACCGTTTAGTATATGAAAATTCTAGTATTCCAGACATTCCAGGGGCAAATTTGATGAGGCTGATATCGAAATGATCAATTATTATGAACTATGAATTATTTTGAAGATGTTCATTCAGAACAAATACAAAAATAAAGGCTTACATAATGGTAGTCTGACTGTGTCGTACCTGCGTGAAGTAATATAAAGTATACTTTTAACAGGTTTGGACATATTCTGTGTCTCTCTACAGGAAGTTTGCCCCTCGTTGCTCTGTGTGCAATGACCCCATAATGCCCGCTCCTGGCCAGGAGGAGACAGTGCGTATAGTGGCCCTGGACAGGGACTTCCATGTGCAGTGTTACCGCTGTGAGGTGAGTGTCTTTCTATACACACATACACGTGATTATACGACTGTACAGGTTTTACTATCTGTACACATTGCATTGCAGTACAGTGCAAATAATTAAGAAGTATACATTACTCTGTAACTATAATAATAATAATAATAATAATAATAATAATAATAATAATAATAATAATAATAATATTAATTATTATTATTATTATTATTATTATTATTATTATTATTATTATTATTATTATTATTATTATTATTATTATTATATAACAAAGTAGAAAATACTGCACTTCTTATTCTCTATGGGCTTGTTTCAGCTTTCTAGATGTCATATCCACTGCTATATATAAATCCAAGGTTTAAACGATCTAGATGTAACGTAGGCCTCCAAGATTATTTCTGCGCACACACACAGAGACAGATAAATCTGGAGTTTACTACTCTTACTCGGAATAATGTGTGGAGTTTACATTTTTTCTTGAGAAGGTGTGAAAAAAGGTGACGTCATGCAAAATAATTTCTCTTTTTTTCCATTAGATTCTTTTTTGACAGTTTGTATCACACTGAGTGTGTCGTGACTTGCCGGAACATGGCAAGAGACAACAACATACCCATGTAACTGACACATCAAACCGCTGACATGTACCCCAGTTTCTCTGCTGTCCTCCTGGACGAACTTTATGCAGATGAGTTGCGTGGTTTCCAGTCAGGTTTTCATTGTGTGCACACTCCAAGCAGGATATAGAACAGTACACAAACGGTGGGATTATTGCATTTTTTTTATAAAGCAATATAACCTGCTTGCGTAGTAACACCCCCTGCCCCCCAATTGAAGACACAGTAATGAAAATACATTGTTAACGTACACAGTGCATGCACTATAGTGTGGTTATATATTGAGGTCTTGTTTACTATGTTTACTATAAGTTTTATGTGCAGATCTTTTTATTTTTATTTTCAGCAGTTGCAGTTAAGCAGCCCTGAAATTACACAACACAAAACAGTCTTCATGAGCTTAGCTAAACTTGTCCAAGTATCAGTGACCTGACTAGTTAAATTTAAATTGGTGAGCAAATCACAAAGAAACAGATATCAGTTAAAGGTTATCACTACTGCTGTGATTTTTATACTCATATACCATAACAGAGCCCTTGCTTCACTGCAGAATCGCTGGTGTTTTTGGAGTTGTCGCCCGACCCCTGCTAATAATACAAGATGAAAATATCGCCAGTAAACGTGACATACCTCTTTGCTGCTACTCCTGTTATTAGGAAGAGTTTTTCAGTGTTTTTAAGACCCATGATATGTTTTAAAGAATGTTTTCTTTCATTATTTTTACGTAAGTCCTACGTTTGGGGAATGAGTTTGTGGGAGATGACATTGCTTCATTTAATTAAGTGTGCCCCTCCACCTGTGAGTTTCAATAATGAGTCAGTCGGTCAGTGACTTAGTAAGAGGCAGCAGTGCTCTAAGTTGACTAACAAATAGCATTTGCATTTTGCAGCCTTCTGTGAGATTAGTATTACAGAGGCCAGTATTCTGATAATAGTTAACATACAACTTTATGTCTGCAGGGTGCCAAAATGTCTAACGTGTGTGTGTGTGTTTCTTTTTTTGTTTGTTTTGTTTGCAGGATTGTGGCTGTCTCCTTTCTGAGGGTGATAATCAGGGCTGCTACCCCTTGGATGGTCATGTTCTCTGCAAGAACTGCAACACCAGCCGCATCCAGGCCCTGACTGCCAAGGCCACCACCGACCTCTGAGTGCCTTATGCATATGCACACACGCATAGTCATGTTCACACACACATACACACACACACACACACACACACACACATACACACACACACACACACACACACACACAGATACCTCCACTTCATCTAAATCAAGGCAAGCAAGCCCTCAAGTTTATACTATGAAAGCTGTAATGTTAACTGCCAGCACACATACACATACACACATGCAGTTTTTCTTTAGAGACCTATATACTCCGAAAGTATTCCGAAAAAAAACCTCCCACAGTATGTCATACTATGAAATCTTGAATGCTAATTGTCAGCTCATACGCGCATACAAACACTCACATGCAGTACATAATTAAGAAATTGCTCAGAATTAATGTTACAGTACGTCTAGGCTTCAGGGCCTTATCTGACTGCACTAATGTAACTAATCAATAGTTAAAGAATGCAGTAGTTAAAGGTACAGTAAGTCAACATTTTCATTCAAACTTAAATACTAAGATAAAGGGTTATATAATGATAGTCATAAGGGAATGTTCCATAGTGAAGACTCACGTTTTGTTCTGGTGATATTGTACTTGTAACAGGTTTGCATATATTTGGGATTATTTGAGTTATCTCAGCCAGAAAATGTTTCAAACTCAAGCCTCATCATTCACACTAGGTCTTTCCATTCTGTATTTCTAGTCCTGCCCTCGCTCTTGTCATTTGGAGGGCTGGTAACGAAGCAGGAACGCTTTGAAAAAGGATCATAACCAACTGCAGAATATTTTGACAATCAAAACGATGGCCTTGCTTTTCTTCTTGATATTACATCAAGACTGTACGTATGTTTTCAGCATGATATACATGGTAACGGAGCCACATGCATATGTATGTATGAACACAGATACGCTCATACAAATGTGATTGCACACACACAGTTTCATAGCAGGGAGCTCTCTTGCTTTCTCCCATGGCCTTACGTAATATGCAAAAGTGCTTTTCAGGATTATCATTGGAGTTAATAAATATGCAACCCGAGTTTACAAGTGTACATGACAAGCTCCACTTTCAGCTGCAACTACTATACCAAAACAGGAGGCGAATTAAATTACAGAGTTGAGGAATCCCTCCAGGCACGGAGAGGTGAGACAAAAATTGGACTAGCAGTATTTTGACACTAACTTAAATTTGTGTAATGCAGCCCATATTTGAATTGCATACATGCAGGTAGACACATTGCACACTGGGCAATACATTCCACTCCCCAGTGTTTCCCAGGACATTCCAGGAGATGAAAGAATTCCTTAAAGAGCTACGTTTACATTCTTCACCGTTGTGTGTATATTCTTATATGCTTTTGCAGCTCATAGAGAGGTTTATTTGTTTGAAATAGGACTGTGAACAACCAACAGTAGCTCTCTTCCTGACTCGGAACGTGTATAACCAAAGCCTGAATATGCTGCAGTTCACAGCTGCTTCCTCCTTGTTTTTGTATTCAATATACTGCTTTTTCAGTTAGCACAGCTATTGTATTTATATGTATATCATGTAAAGGAGGCATGCAATACGACTCGGCTCCAAGTGCAAAGACTACCGTGGTGCTGTTCATCATGCACAGCTGTACTTTTTCACGTAAAGCCAGTCAAGATACATTGTTGCTACATTCCTCAGAGTGTGAAACACTGAAATGTTATCAGCGTTGACGTTATGGTGCGACAATCGTACACGATAGCTGAAATGGTGTTCAGAGTACGTCTTAAGAGATTATAACCAGCAAGCATTAAAGATAAAGCTGTCCAGAATGAGCATTGTTTCAGATGTCCTTAAATTGTAAAACGACATAGTATGGAGATAAAAGTAGAAAAGAAAGTATTAAGCCGATTAGGAAAGGAGCTCTTAGCGATAGGATTCATTTCTTAGCTTTGTTAAAGAATAACAATATGCAATTTCCTTTTTTAATATTGCATTGACACTTTATATAGAATGATATGCAGATTTTTAACCCATTTTTATACTCTGCAGGAACTATTTGAATAGGGGGGATTCACACAGCAGGGTGGGAATTGGTGAAAGCTAACGGGAAAAGGTTTTTTTTTTGTTTAAGTGCTATCCCTTTCTTTATGTCTTCTTTTTCTTTGCTCAACCTGGTTTTAAGTGTAGTTCTAAGACGTAGGGGTGTCATTATGAATGAGAAAAGTTGTGCGAAACTGTAATACTGCTTATTATTTCTTTCTATCACTTTGTAATGAATTAATTAGAACAAATAAAAACCTGCTCACACTCTAAAGCCTGTAATTGAATGTTGAGAGTAAAATGTATTATTAAATTGCTTATCACAGTCTGGGTGCTCTATCAGTTATTCCTAGAAAGCACCATCAATTTGCTTGAGCTAAAACATGTTTATTCTTTACTAGAGTTACCTGCGTCTTCTTATGCATATGTTCGTTTTGCTGGAGTCGTTTAAAAGCAGTGACACGTTTTTGGCCTTATTAAAGTAATGAGTGGTCGATAACTGTAAGACTGTAAGCTGCATGCCCACAAAGAACAAGTGTCTAAAGCTGCTTGAGGAGCAGCTTGATGTTTGCCTTGTCTAAACTTAGAAATATGCAAAACGAACAAACTTGAACACGAGTTAAATGAAACAAATTATTGTTGAAGCCATTTTTGAGAGTTGTGCATTAAGATGCTTTGTCCTCGCTTTGCTGACACGGGTATTTTGTCAACTTTCAATTTGCAATTATTCGGCCCCCCACACTGTCTGTATTATGTCATCCAACTTTAATAAACCTCTTTTTGCGTAAGAGTCACGTTGCTCGTGTGGTTGCATTGTCTGTTTTACATGAATTTCCAAAATTTCACTGAATGAACTGTGATCGGCTATTTAGGAGTTTAGGTCTTTTCTTCGGAAACACCATCCCACAGGGTCACAGGAGCAAAGGTCATAATGCTCGAGCAACAACCCTGTCACTTTCCATCTCTGTGCGTTCCTTCTTTTCACAGGTTGGCAGGTTGCCCAGGTAACAGAAACCGCTCTTCATCTCACCATCTCACGCTCCACAGTCTTAATGCAGAACATGCTCTCAGAGCTTCATTCAGAGCCCACTCAGCTGCCCTGGAGGTCACTTGGTTGTCTATTAAAAATTATTTTTCACCGATCACGAGTTCAGATTCATTTCCTCTGACATTCTCAGAAGAATACCACTTACTTACCGACTTCTCTAGAACCATCATATCTTTGTCATTGTCTGACAGTGTTTTCCTTCTCTGATATTTTCCCCCCAGGCTTTATCCGAACGCTCGGGTTCGCTACTGGAATCAGCCTGATGGAGTTCTTAAAATAATTTAAGAGCCCCCAGAAAGGACCTTTTACTGGCGCCTTCCGAGACCCTTGATTTAATCCTTTCAATTTGTCATCTTCACTTGCGCTCTAGGAGCCGGCAGTAAGTCACCGGCCATTTTATTATTCTCTCCAGATTGCTAAATTGGAGCAGCAATCCAAAATGTAGAGCTGAGGAAAGCGATCCCAGAGGACCGAGCTGAAACATTCCATGTTAATAATTGATTGAGAGAAATGAACAGCAGAAAAACAGTGTAGCATTCATAGACTTGTTTGTTTTCGGCGTTTGGCAGCCTGAAATCACAGCCGAGAAGCAGTTTGATAGTTCAAAAAAGAGGGATAAAGGAGAAAGAAATGCTTTTGGGAAACCACTCGGCCTACCACAGGAAACACTTGAGCACCTGAAGAAGTGATTTTTGTTTTATTCTGGGATGTATGAATGAGGTCTAATGGTGAGATTTTGATAATAATCTCTTCTTTTATTACTCAAATACTCAAATACTAAAAACGTTTTAGTCTTATTTGATTTAATTATCTGGCACTGTAAAAAGGTTTGGTGACACTGTCTATGAATCCTGTATTTGCAATGCATTGTTAATAATGCAGAATGCATTTATAAGCCCTAATACGGCACACATAATACCTTACTAACCATGTATAATTACTCCTAAATAGTTATAACTGTGTGCATAACCATTTAAAAAGTGTATATGATTATATGAGTATATGATTTCAGAAAGTCAGATTCTGTAACACATATCTGTTCAGAAGAGATCATTACAGTTTCCAGTTAGCTAAATAACAAAACAGGTTATTGCAGCATTGCAAGGTCCACGAAAAATATTCCAGACCAATCATGTTAACAATGTTGTTATGCACAGATATTATAGTGTTATAAAACCTGATAGTATACAGCTATGTACTCTTATTTTATAAAGTGTTATAAAACCTGATAGTATACAGCTATGTACTCTTATTTTATAAAGTGTTATAAAACCTGATAGTATACAGCTATGTACTCTTATTTTATAACGGTTCTGAAACCTGATAGTATACAGCTATGTACTCTTATTTTATAAAGTGTTATAAAACCTGATAGTATACAGCTATGTACTCTTGTTTTATAAAGTGTTATAAAACCTGATAGTACACAGCTATGTACTCTTGTTTTATAAAGTGTTATAAAACCTGATAGTATACAGCTATGTACTCTTATTCTATGAAGTGTTATAAAACCTGATAGTATACAGCTATGTACTCTTATTCTATAAAGTGTTATAAAACCTGATAGTATACAGCTATGTACTCTTATTCTATGAAGTGTAATAAAACCTGATAGTATACAGCTATGTACTCTTATTCTATAAAGTGTTATAAAACCTGATAGTATACAGCTATGTACTCTTATTCTATAAAGTGTTATAAAACCTGATAGTATACAGCTATGTACTCTTGTTTTATAAAGTGTTATAAAACCTGATAGTATACAGCTATGTACTCTTATTTTATAAAGTGTTATAAAACCTGATAGTATACAGCTATGTACTCTTATTTTATAATGGTTCTGAAACCTGATAGTATACAGCTATGTACTCTTATTTTATAAAGTGTTATAAAACCTGATAGTATACAGCTATGTACTCTTGTTTTATAAAGTGTTATAAAACCTGATAGTATACAGCTATGTACTCTTATTTTATAAAGTGTTATAAAACCTGATAGTATACAGCTATGTACTCTTGTTTTATAAAGTGTTATAAAACCTGATAGTATACAGCTATGTACTCTTGTTTTATAAAGTGTTATAAAACCTGATAGTATACAGCTATGTACTCTTATTTTATAAAGTGTTATAAAACCTGATAGTATACAGCTATGTACTCTTATTTTATAAAGTGTTATAAAACCTGATAGTATACAGCTATGTACTCTTATTTTATAAAGTGTTATAAAACCTGATAGTATACAGCTATGTACTCTTATTTTATAAAGTGTTATAAAACCTGATAGTATACAGCTATGTACTCTTATTTTATAAAGTGTTATAAAACCTGATAGTATACAGCTATGTACTCTTATTTTATAAAGTGTTATAAAACCTGATAGTATACAGCTATGTACTCTTATTTTATGAAGTGTTATAAAACCTGATAGTATTACTCTTATTCTGTGAAGTGTAATAAAACCTGATAGTATACAGCTATGTACTCTTATTTTATAAAGTGTTATAAAACCTGATAGTATACAGCTATGTACTCTTATTTTATAAAGTGTTATAAAACCTGATAGTATACAGCTATGTACTCTTATTTTATAAAGTGTTATAAAACCTGACAGTATACAGCTATGTACTCTTATTTTATAAAGTGTTATAAAACCTGATAGTATACAGCTATGTACTCTTATTTTATAAAGTGTTATAAAACCTGATAGTATACAGCTATGTACTCTTAATTTATAAAGTGTTATGCATGTCACTGCAACCACTTAAAAGCAATTATATAAGATTATGACAAACATTGTAAGGCACTACATATGCCATATAAAATTTTTAGCGGCTAATAATGCATTTATAAATTGTTATGAATACAGAATTTATAGGAAGTGTTACCAAAAGTTCTACACTATAACGTACGTCCACAGGTTGTAACGGTGTAACTCGAAGATTCTGGAATGTCAGGTCAGTCACATCAAACTAAATGAATGTTGTTGTCCTGCAAACATTTGATTTGCCTTTACTGCTCCTCTGTGACTCTTTTCTGTTCTGGTGAATATGAGACGGTGCTCTGTAAGCTCAGAGAGAGAAGCAGCTTTGGACTGTGTGTGTGTCCTCCAGCGTCCCAGCAAGGGCCACGGCTTACTCTGCTAATCTGCTGTTTACAAACAAATTGATGAGTGCGGGTCCCTCAGGCTGACATGATGTGGCAATGAGGCCTCCAATACGTGGAAGCGTGTGTGCGTGCATCTTGAGTATCTGTGCATGAGAATGTGTGTGAGCCAAGAGTTTCTCTCCGGAGGCCAGCAGTGGCATTTCTGACTGTCTGGCCCAAATACTTGGAATTAAAAGGCTAAATTATTTACCATGAAGTGGGGATGAGCATGAGAGGCCAGAAATGAGTGGTGATTGTGCATAATCCTGCCTGTCCTTTCAAAAGGCAAAACCCTTGTTGGGTCAGATTTACATAACATTACAATGTGGGTCAACATCGTCCTCTCCGTGGTCGTCGCTTGCTTTCAAGTGAATCCCCCTCGGTGGTGTTCTCGCATGGACAGCAGCGATTTCGCGGCTCCGTGGCCCTACCCAGCGATGGGATTTAATGACTGAGTCAGCGGAGTCCTAAACATGCATTTAAAAAGTAAAAAGGAAACAAAGATGCTATTTTAGTGTGCCACAGGGACCCAAACATCTGGGCCATCTCTTATGTAAAATATTTAATACAGGGCCCGGTAGCAAAGGTCAGTGAGCGACTGTAGAATTTGGTACTACTTGCTCATATAGAGTCGCTTTACAGCAGCACATTCACAAAAACAGCTATCAAACTCCTTCAAAACAAAAGCAGTCAGCAAAAATAAATAGTAACCCTTTATTTGGAGGCAGCGTATGCTAAGATTTGTAAAATGACAAAGCATTTTATTTTGTAAATGATATTATTCTGAAATAAGGGGAACCAAAGGTGTCAAGTCTTAACACTCAAGGATAAATATAACCCAGTCAAATCTTCGGGTCCCAAGTTAAGTTAAGGCTTTTTTTTATACGGTTCTTACTGGGGTGAAGTAGTAGGCTCATTCATCAATCATAGCAATTAATATTTAAGGCATAACAACAGTAACAAACATATGACAATGTTTTAATATATTAAATTTACATATAATGTATTTAATGCATATGCCAGAAAACAAATCCATACAGATAAGCTGCTAGGCTCCCTTCCATGTTTCTTAGTAGGTTGTGTCTACATGTGTCAGAGAGTGAAAGACAGGAACTTGAAAATTGCCTCTCATAAACAGGAAAAAGCATGTAAACCAAAAAGCCAAAATCTATTAAGCTTAGCACACCCACTGAATGTAGTTTGTGTTCATACTTTCTGGTGGTAGGTGATCTGTATAGGTGGATTTCTCTTATGAAGCCTGACCCTCAGAGTACTTTTGCTGAATAATGGCTGTATGCAGGGTCAAAGGGGAAGAGAGGAAACGAACGTTAGCAAAATGTTTGCTGTGTGAATAACGTGCAAAGACACTCAAGGAAATGTCAAAACACATGGGCCAGAAGTGGAACAGGTTGTCAGAGACACTTACTGTCACATGCTGCCCAGGGGAGTGAGTCATGCAGCCTCTTTGGTGTGTTTACAGGCTGTGTGTGTATTTGTAGGTGCACGTGCCATGTTGTACAATCACTGTTCACCCTGCTCCGGTGAGGAACACTCCTCGCTACACAAACACACACACAGGGTGGGCGGCAGGGTGCAAAGGTCATGCATCCTTAATTCATCCTTGCAACGCTAATTGTGCATTAATAGAAGACCCTAGAGCCCTACAGTCATGTATGGGCCAGTAGGTAATGCAGGGAATCACTCATTCTACCAGACCTGAAGTGAACTTGCCAGGAGCAGTTGATTTGTTTGTTGACTTATGTTTGTTTTGTTAGTTGGCTTTTTGACTGATTGAATTATTAGTTTGTTGCTTGGCTTCTTGATTGTTTTGCTGATTGGATGGTTGCTTTGTTTGTTGTATTGCGATATTGGATAGATGGTTGGTTTGATTGTTGGGTTGCTTCATTAGTTGAATGGTTGCTTTGCTGGCTTGTTGTTTTTAGTTGGTTTGATGGTTAGCTAGATGATTGTTTTGTTGGTTGGATGGTTAATTTGTTGATTGTTGACTTGCAGCATGTATATGTAGAGTGCCTTTTTTCATTCTTGAAACACAACATTTTGGAAAGGATTGTTATGCTACATCACAGAAAATGTATATTTCTGAAGATGTCTGGTTACATGAACTTACATTAAAAGTCAAATATGTTTTGTCTCTTAGCTGTTAAATTATTTTGGAAATATTTTAGAGATTTTGTTCTGACAGAAGTGATGTTCTTAGAACAGAAGGTCTTTATTAACATAGTTTGCTACAAAATGCCCCATTGCACAAATTTTGTACAATTAGGTTCCGTTGCTGAGCTCATGAATGTATCCTGTTTCTGAAAGTAATAACCAGATTCATGAAGAAAACCTTCGTTTTTTAGCCAGGGACAACAGTAGAATGAGGACAAGTATCTCTGTTATCAGGAAACGTATTTATTGCTAATATATTTGTTCCGGTGACTGAGTGAAGGTGAACAAAAATAAAAGCACTCTGACTCACCACGGGCACCATTGTAGTGGTCATAATTGTTCATTTTAAGCTCATGTTAGCTGCTAGAACCGTCATTGTTTACACCATGATTTGAGGTACCACTCATTCAGTCTCTAAGGACTAAGTAGCATATAGAAATATTATTCCCACATGCTCCAAGACTCAGGATATTGCTTTGAAAAAAGCTGTAGTTTAGGCATCTGTCACCCCATATGATCACAAAGGCCCTTTACTATTGTTGAGTGTAGCTGTAGGCAATATTTTGCTGGTACTTGTTGTAAGGCCTATTCAATTTCACATAAATAGGCTGAGCCTGAAAACTGTACATTATATAATAATATTACTAGTAAACATAATTCAGATGCTTCATATTTATAAAGCTTGAGCTTATAAACTTAAATTATAAATCTCAAGTTTAAATGAAGGACCTATTTTTGTCTATAAAGAAAAGAAGGCTTGATTACAGGGAGCTTTTCTGTTACTGTGGCTGCCCATAAATGTTCCAGAGAGCAAAGGGCAGAAGCATCCAAGCATGTACAGATCCAATTTCTACTGTCCGTGAATTGCTGTAATTCCCAGTGTTGTGACCACAGTTTAAAACTGTGTTTACAAAATGTTTCACATGCACAGGGACGTTTTATTTTCATACTCAATTAGTTATTTATTTATTTTTTTAATGTGGCTGTGAGCGCCGATGTTCAGTGAGACATGAGTAAAAAGGTCAGTGGTGTGACAGCAAGGCTGATTCGCCGCCCGAGGGGTGATATTTTAGTTCGGCTGTGAACAGAAAGGCTTAATTTACCCTTCGCTGTTGGCTTTGATTTTCCTCTCAGTGACTCTGTCCTCGAAAAAAAAAGAAAAAAAAGAAATGGCAATTAGCCGCGCACAGCTAGCAGGCTGTTCATTAGTCTGTTTAGAAAACAAAATGATGAGATTACATCGGGTAATTAAGCCCCCAGTTGTGCCATGAAGTGTGTTTATCTTTAGCATGGACGGACAGCGTTGCCGGTTGGTACCGCGAGGTCATGTGGTCATCTCTGCCACAGCGTGGGTTCTGTAAGCTTACTGAAAGGTCATGTTGGCCGATGGCAAACGTCAAGAGCAGCAGTTTATTCAAATTGTCAAAGAAACCTTACTGGAAGCCTGTTTAGGTCAAAGGTTTGCTCCAGTTACTCTTCTGTCGTTCTGCAACGTCAATAAACAAACTGAAAAAACGCCTTGTTGGTCGTGCAGCTAGCACCTCTATGGGATTCTTATAGTATGTGCACAATGCAGTGAATTTCTTACATTTTTTAAACATGTTCCAGGTTAAACATTAGTTAAAACCATTCCATGGTCTGTCTGTCTGTGTCTGTCTGTCTATCTATCTATCTATCTATCTATCTATCTATCTATCTATCTATCTCTTTTCCATACATTTTATAAAGGTGACATATCTAGGACTTCCAGAAGGCATAGAGTCATGTTTTATCTGGTTAATTTGTTATCATATATTGTAAACCAAGATGCAGTTCCTGATGAGGTCCGTGGTTAATCTCAAACGTTGGGGCTTCAGTTCAATACATACTCCACTGTTTCTGCCTAGATACCTAGATACCTAGGTGTTCCAGGAATTTAATCTTTTTGTTTAGAATCAAAATTGAACAGTGAAATAAGAGCATTATTACGGAGTTTACAACAAGCATGATGATTCAATGAAATGAGAATGAACAAAATATTACAATCACTTTTTTTTTTGCTTTATAGAGATCATTATTTTTCTAGATCACATGTCTATGTCTTGGAAACCTCAAGTATATTCTAGATTTGACAACTTAATGCAGCTTGTGGCCAGTGTGTGAAGGTAACTATAGCAGTCCATTAGTCGTTAGCTCTAGTGTGAAAGTAAAGAAGCTAACTTTAGACAACGGAACATGTCTAGGATGTTCATCTACATTTGGATTAAGGGAAAAACTGTGTATGTTCAATTATTTAACTGTGACTGTACCCTCAGGGGAACTAACATACCCTGAATTGTATGCTTTATGATAAGAGAATAGGATGCTGGCGGACAGAGGGACGAAGCATAAGATTCCACATTTTTCCACCTTTCAGCTCTCATCACCCACCTTATATCATCTGCTTTCCACTCCAGGAAAGTGAGCTATAGGCATGCGCTCTGCTGTGTTGCTGTTTTGATGAATGGCTCACATTTTTGGTGCACATGTGTACGTCTTTAGTAAGCCTGTGAGCATTTACTATCATTCGCTGCTTCGGGGGGGCTTTGGCTGCCCCCTCTGCACTGACAGCCATTAATCAATTATGAACTCTGCTTGTGCCCCTCATAAACATTCACAACCTCATGCTCTTGTAATTCAAGCAGGCAGTGCAGGTTGACGCCAGCATCCTATCAAAGCAATCACTCTTGGTTTTATGGCTCCCCTCGAACTTTACAACCTTTCCACAACATCCAGAACAGAGCCGCAAAAAGCGGAATAGGCAAGCGCTTGAGGGAACAGTTTTTAGGTTGTTTTCCCCCTCTGCCCCCGATTTCACGAGTGTTTCTATTTAAGGCAATTAGGAAGCTTAATGAAGCACTTTTTTTTCTCCTTGCTTTCTTTTTTTGTGCATGTTATTTTGTTGTACTGTGAAAGCTGAATGGTTGTGCAGGGACTGAATGCACAGAGATTATTGTGCGAGTGGGTTCACAGTAAGGGTGAGATCCTGGAGATGTTATTGAATATGAGTTTTCCTGAGGAGGCCCTCTTCAGATTTATAGAGATTTCACTCTCAGTTGAACTTAAGGTGAGGAACCACTCGATTTTCTTCCACATGAAGCCTGTCTAGTTTTTGCCACCAGCACTTTAAGGCCTCCCCAGCAGCGTAGCTCATCTCTTGTACAGTACAATGCCCTCACACTTTGGTCCAATCTGTTCTAGGTCATGTCGAGTCCTCAGCGCCTTTCAGCACTGTCTGGCCACTCTGCACCTGTAGCATTTTGCTCTACAGACAAAAGTTTTTGCCTTCCTCTCCTCCAGTAGGCCATGCTAGTCCTACCCCGCTTCTGAAAATCCAGCCTTTGCAAAGCGTAGATGCACCTTTGCACTTCCGACCATAGAATGGAACGCTCCTCTGCCCTTCGAAGCAACTCGGTGAACTTCGCTTTTGTCGTTCAGCTATGCTGTCGGCATTCACTTTGATCCCTTCGGATAAACAGATGCCCAACGTGTGCGTACAGTTTCGGAATTGATCAAGCGAATCCTCACCCCTATGCTTTCATTCCTCTCTCTGAGATACAGTCAGCTAAACGATTCCCAGCCTTTACAAACCACGGGAGTTTGCGGAGGGTTCCTTGTTACCTCCCAGGATCAGTGTAGTCTCTGAGTAACCTTAACTGATAAGCCAGTTTTGACTGACGCCTGCTTTATATGCATCACAAGCCAGACCTCCAGATCCTGCTAAATCCACTGACTTTATCCCAGCGAAGCTCCAGAGGCCATTCTGTCCAACTCCAACTCAAGCTAATAGAGTTCTCATGAGTTTAAGAGGATTCTCCACTCCACAACCTTCTGGCCTTCAGAAACCAAGGTCGAGGTTCACTGTATTTTTTAATTACCTCCCCTTCATAAAGACCCAATTTATTAAGCATATGAATATTGGATGGCACAAATATGCTGAATAATTAACCAGGGCTTCATGTTGTGCATGCCTGAATTAAATGAACTTTCTGCTCAGTCGTGGGGTAGAGCATGCCTGCGTGAGGTTGTTGGAGGCTTCTGAAATATTCATTGGTTCCATGAAGTGCAATTAACTCAAGTTCTGGATCTATTATCTATAAGTAATCACATTATGCAAGGACTCAAGCACAAAACGCAGATATTGTTCATGCGAAATCTGGCTGCAGTTTGTTGCAGTCTTCTAATTCTTTTCAAAGAACTTTTTTTTTGTTTGATCAGTTTATTCAAGGAGGAAGTTCTAATATTCTACTATATGCGTGTATCTCATGAACAAATTGTGTGATTAAATCTGGGTCAGGTTCCTGGAGACTCTTTATCCAATAACCTTAAATAACTCAAATCACAGGCGGAGATTTATTTTAGGCCACATTACTATGGTATGAACTGAATCCACGCATGCATTGTTGGAAGACTGTTGGCTTTGATAACGCGAGACTCTAACAAAATAAATGTTTAACGCTATGAATAATTGAGGGCTTTCTTATGAAGTGCCACTTTTTTAAACACCCAAGACGCATCTATATATTTGTAATTTTAAAACGAGCGCGGGGAAAGGAGAGGAAAAGATAACATGCCCATGTGGCCCGGATAACTTCCACAGCTGAGAGAAATAAAACAAGAATCCTTTGAAAATCCCTGGACTGAGGATTATTTGATCACGCATAATAAGTCCAGCCACAAATGGTATTAAAGCTTAAAATGCATATCCTTTGGATAGAGAACAAAGAGAGTCAAAACACTGGCATGATAAATTATTCACGCCAAACTTGTCGAACTTTCCTCTCACCCCATGTTTGAAAACACGCTGCTGCTCAAAGAGGCTTCGGACCCGGCAGGCTCCTCCTTTCCATTCCACACTGTTTACAGTCTCTCTTGGTACGCATATCCATATGATGTAAACGTATCACATGAACTTAAGGACAGGATAGTTCATAAAGAGTCTGCAGTGACTCACTCCTGGTACCACTCAAGCAGGCGAAGGTTGGGTGCGCTGATGTGGAATTAGTGCAATTTGTTCTAATTTCTCAGTAAACATTTTGCATGAGAATGTATTGCCACATATTCGTTGCATTCATTTCATGCTAACTTTGATGAGTAATGCTGGATGGCTCTCTCTTACTGCTGTAGAAGCCTCCAGCCTTCTCCTGCACTCAACAGCAATGATCTTACCGACAGTTTTGTCAGGGATTAGCTGGTGCTGCTTAGGGGGATTGGTGGATTTGCCAGATTACTGTCCTGCCATTTGTAAATAAACAGTGGAATTTCGCCTCCGCAGATCATGACTTCTAATCAGCTGGATGGATTAACGGAGAAGCCGACTGATTCATTAATTAATTAAAAGATGCTGAGTCATTTTTTCCCCCCTCTCTCTCCGTTAAACAGAAGCCGAGAATGAGCAGTGTGCAGAAACTGCTGTGTACAGTGGATTGCCTTGCCGTTGCATCATTGAGGCACAAGGTACAGTTTGTGTATGGGTGGTCGTCCTAGTTTTCAGAAGTTTTAAACAAAAAAAAAAAAGGAAAGAAAGTACTTGAACAAACTTTCAGCTGGCTTGGGGAAGTTCTTATAGTTTAAGTATTGCTATGTTTTAATTGGCCTTAATTGGCCTTATATACACTGCACATTTAAAAAGGAACCTCAGTGTGGTTATCAGAGGCAGGCTTGCTTGCTTATTAGTATGGAGATGGGACAAATGGATGAATATGGGATGCATATGGGATGAAATGTTGGTGGTTGAGTGATCAGTTATGAGCGAATATTTTCTTACTTGCAGACAAACACAATAAGCTGCCCAGGTGGCTAGGCTGTGGAGAAGCATACAGAATGAAGGTCTATAGAGAACAGGTCAAATACAAAGAGACTGAAATAAGCGTGTAGCCAAGGAAATGCAAAGTGTGGTGTTGTAGTAAAATAGGAGTTCAGTAGGAGGTGCAGCAAAAGGATGAATGGATGTAATGAACATTAATGAAAATGAAGGCCTTGCAATAATATCACACTTAGTATTGCATTGAGAGAACTTTGCATAAACCTGAAGCACTATTTGTGTGACTCCAGTTCTAGAAAGAAGTTGTTTTACAAAAAGAGTGTTTCTCAGAGTACACCCTATGATTTTCATTAACTAGACCTTGATATGTGGTGTTGAAATGTTAAAAAGGATTTGGTAGAACGTTTTTAATTGCTGTAATGAGTGCAAGGCTGTAATTGGCCACCATCAGAATCAGCAGTCTTTTGCTTTACCCATGCAATTAGTTTGATTTTGGCCAATCATGATGTAAATAATATGAAAATAACATGATTCAATATGTTTGCAGGCTGCTAAACATATATTTGAATGTCATTTCGTAATTATGGAAGATGGATTTACTATTAATACAACACATGATTATTTTTTGACCAATTTTTTTTTGACTCATTAATTACAAGTACAACCGCGATTCCCCAGTTGGAATGTTTACCATCTTTTAACAACAGTCTATAAACTGTTATCTGGTAGTGAAAATTGCTGGAGTTTTTGGATAGGAATGTTGTCCCATTCTTGTCTGATGTAGGATTCATGCTGCTCAACAGTTCTGGGTCTTCTTTGCCTTTGTCTGGACTGCAGGCAGGCCGGTTCAGCATCCAGACTCTTCTTGTGCAAAGCCATGCCTTTGTGATGGATGCAGTATGTGGTTTAACATGGTCTTGCTGAAGGCCGTGCCGGAAAGAGCCGCTATCTGGATGGGAGCATATGTTGTTCTGAAACCTCCACATACTGTTCAGCATTGATGGTGCCTTTCCAGATGTGGAAGCTGCCCATGCCATAGACCTAGCCGGCGCATTCTTTTGAACTGTGTACAGATAACAAGTTGGATGGTCCCTGACCTCTTGAGTCTGCAGGACATGGCGTCTGTGGTTTTCAAAAAGAATTCATCTGACCACAGAACAGTTTCCCCATTTTCCCTCAGTCCATTTTAAATGAGCTTTGGCCCAGAGGAGACACGAGCGTTTGTGAATCATGTTGACATATGGCTTCTTCTTTGCGTGCTACAGCTTTAACATTTTAATATTTTAAACAGCTTTAATATTTGTGGATTGCATAGCAAACTCTGTTCACAGACAATGATTTTAGGAAGAGTTCCAGAGCCCATGCAGTGATTTTCAGTACAGAATCATGCCTGTGTTTGTATTGTACCTGTTCATTGGGTAGAATGATGATGATGACTGCAGTTCGCAATAGGCTATATCCTGGTGTAAAGACATTATAGAACATAACCTGTTTGTAAATGTATATAATGTGTCTCAAATGTATCGCTGTTTATGTCTTGTCAGCCTGTTTATGACAAATATCCTGCGCGGCAAAATGATTCTGGGACTGGAGCATTGAGTACACTGTGTGTTTTAGATTTGAGAAACAATAAATAAATAAATAAATGTGCTGATAAGTCAGTTTTGGGATACGCTCAGACTGCAGGCAATGTTTTTGATTTTATTAGATTTGAGGTGACTGTCCACACTGGTACTTGCAAGTGATCAGATCAGGTTTGTGTGTCCAAACTTCATTCATCGGCATGGGTGGTTGTGTTTATGATGTTTGCATCTGTAACTACATAGCAAATCTCAAAGTCTTTCTCTCACTCATTGTTTGGTTTTGGTCATTTCATATGTTTTTGTGTTCTCCAAACTATCAAAAATCTATCTGGATACAGATACAGTCAATCTGAATATGCCAGAAATCTGATTTTGCCTGACCGTCTAAACAAGGACTTACTGTAAAGAAACTAGAATTGAAGTCAGCCATAAAAAAGTATGATTGTTGACTCGTAGGTTCAGAGGGTAGTATGTTGAAAGGTTTCATTTCTGCTACATTCTACTTTACATAAGTAAATTAACCTTTAGTATAGTTATCTTCCCTACATTGTTTTTCTGTTCTTTTGCAAAGACGATGATGGGAGTTCGCGAGGCGAACATCTGGCTGTGGCACAGCGCCAGGAATTTGCTCAAGAGGATTTTTCAGTCAAAATTTTCATGAAAGTCCGCAGCCACACTGTTTCCCAACCGCTCACAAACAAACCCCACCCATCCCCTCTTTGGCTTCGAGGATTCTGTTGTTGTATTATTATTACTTTCTGCATTCTGTTTTTAAGACGGAGCTGCCCGAGGCCCTTGTTACACAGCCATCTTTCAGAAGTATATATAAATCAGCTGTGTTTTATATGGACTTTGTTCTTCAAAGCTTGGAGAGCACTGGGTTGTTTTTTTCCCCCCATTTTCTTTTGTGAAACGCAATCCAAGGTGCATGCAAGATGGTGCGTTGAGAGCAAAACATTGCAACAAGCTGCTTCAAAACCAAAGTCTGGCTGGCAGGGCTCTGCTCAGCTATGCTGTCATTTAATCCATGTGAAGATCTTGTTAGCGCGAGCGCCTTTACAGAGAGGTCACAAAAGTACAGCATTTAATCCTCAAGGGGCCTGTTCTGAAGCAATTAGCTTTTTATGGGCCCGCAGGAACACTCGAGAGTCCTTCTGTAAAAGGCAGCTTACCACACATCATGGAATCCACCAGAAGCTGAAAGCTGCCCTTGGTGGCGCAGATGACATGTGGGGATAACTGGTATTTCATTTTTAAGTGAAGCATTTTGGTTTGTTGTTGATGTTTCTGATTTTACGGTAACCTCCTTAGGCACTGGGGTCAGTTTGAAAAGGAGGTGCAGGAAATAGAGGCCTAGCGTCAATTCCCAGAGGATATCGCTACTCAATTCTTTGCTCTATTTTCCCTAATGGTTCCTTTCCCTGCAATTTGACCAAGATTGCGTTTTAAGTCATGATCTCTTAAGCCATTTTGCTTGAGCCCGGTCAGAATCATTTGAATTCCTTTTGGGCACCGTTCTAGGCTGTTTCTCTCTGATAAAACCTCTACTACTTCTGGTCTGTCTGTCAGTCAGTCACCCTTATAAGCAATATCTAGGTCAGACGTGTCTTTCTCGTACACAGGAGGTGTCTCATTTTTTCAGCGTTCAAGCACCTACTTTTCGTTTACCACTTGGCTATTAGTACATATCCATCCACATAGCCATCTAGATATGAAAAAGCGTGACAGAAGAACCACTGTTTGTTCCCTAAATCACTTTAGATAGATAGTTCTTCAAAGAAAAAGTCTTTTTAAGTTTTAAAGAACCCCATCAGAATATATAGTTTTTATTCCAATTACAGTCAACTGGAAATCAGAATGAATGTTTTTGGCCTCTTACAGTGTATCATATTCAAAAGACATAATCCTCTTTTTTAATCTTTGATTGGAATGTCATTATATCTTTTGATTGTTGTTTACATTACAGTGCTACAGTGGGCAGGGACAAATAATATTAATCACTAATAATAAGTTTCACCAGCCCCAACCTTAATTGAGTAAAAACGCTCTCAGCTAGCTCAAAGACCTTCCCCAGTGCTGTGCTTCATTTAGTAAAATATCAGAATATGCTATACATTTCTGATATACGTTGGTGAACTCTAGCACTGTAAGGTTAAGCCCAGAAACTCTTCAAAACGTTTAAATTAACTGATTCGTATTTAGACCTTCTTAATAGGTTCTACCGATCTTAACACATCAGAATCTCTTTATTTTGACAATTTTGTTGTATATACAAAAATTGGTCTGGGTGGGAGTACATGTGTATGATAATTAACATACTAAACAGACCAGACAAGCACACCCAGATAACAAGTATTTTAACTAAAGAAAAATGAAATAATACAATACATAGAGTAAGAATAAGAATAATAAAGAGCTATGGAAAGAAGCTGAAGAGATACCTATACTGTACAGGTTTGTCTATGCGGATCTGCAGATGTATAGATATCCTAAATGAATATCTACATGTATGTGGGTCTGCGTAGACATATAAAAACTGTTGTACACAGAATATTACAAAATAATATAAATGTTTGCAATAAATGTAACATCTGTACAAACAAGTGTTATGTTACTGAGAAGTTACTAGAACACTGTGAGAGAGGTTTGTTTGTATAGTTTTAGTTTAAAGGTTAAGTGAGGGAAGTGGCTCATGTCCAGGATGAGAGGGTCAGTACTTGTTGGCATGCTTCATCACCCTGCTGCTATAGATGTCCTGAAGCATTGGCAGAAGACATCCCATCCAATGATCTGCTCTGCTGTCTTGATTATGCACTGGAGTTTGACTCGTTCTTGTGAGGTGGAGGAACCAAACCAGCCAGTTATAGAAGATGTGAGGATGGACTCTATGATTGCTGTGTAGACCTAGATCGCCAGCTTGAATATTTTGAGCTTTCTCAGGAAGAGCATTATTTGTTGTCTCTGCCGAGCTATAGAGAACATGCTGCTCTCCCAATCCACTTCCCACGTTGGTGCCCAGAAACTGGAAAACTGCATAGATAGTTCCTAGATCCTTTTCAGCTGTTCCAGTGTTTTTCATTGTGCTCAGGCCTGCACATGTCTGAAACACAACCCCCAAAAATCTGTTTAGATGTTAACTATGAAAACCAATCCAGCCCAGCTGAATGTGCACAACAACAAAAACTGTTTTGTTACTTCATAACAAAAGACTTTCTGGATGTTAACTCTCTGCTTCTGGCCAGGTTAGCATCAGCACATAAATACAAACACAGACATAACCCTGTTATAAAAGCTGTTTTGTATTGGGTAACAACAGACATCAGTGTAGGCCTACTACTTGCTGCACTACCGATTTGCTTAGCTCAGTCTTAAGTGCCAGGGTCTTGTAGCACATGCTGGTTGTAGGATAGCCATGCAATAGCTGCTTTTTTATTTCATCTAGGCTTCTGTCTTTTGAATACAGTTTATTTACACATGTAAGAAAGAAAAAGACAGTCCAGTTAGACTGCTGACCAGAACTAAATGTTTTAAACATCAAGCCATTTCCATTTGTTTTTGATTGACGCTACATTCTGTTTTCTTTCAAAGAGCTCTGCTTTCCAGGATTACGTGGCTTTTAATAAATGTCTTTCACTGCTTTATGTTGAAGCCATTTGGACACCAAATGGACACATGACTCAAAAGGAAAACACTTAAAAGAATTCTTGTGCCAGGCTTTACAAAAACACCGATCTCCCATTGGCTTCAGTCTCAAAGAGAATGCACAGAGGCTGAAGGCGCATCCATGAATTGACGAGATGTTTTTAATGACCTCTCAGAAACGTAAAGCAGACTCCTGACATGTGGCAAGATGACATTTCTGTCTTTCTGCTGCGCACCACAAGGTTGTTTTGAGGTCTTGAGGTTATTTGACTGTGCGACCTTATTGCTGAATGCTACTGGAATAAAATTCTCCTGCCTGAATCCACACATCCCTTCTGCTTTTTGAGATCAGTGAGTGCTGCAGCTGAGTTTTAGCATGATGGAGCGTTGCGGCTTTGTTTCTATGGCATTATTGTTATTGTTAGTGCGCGGAGCAGATGGTATGCTATTGCTTGTGTACACAGTTACCATGGGGCAACCCATCCTCCAGATGCCTGCTGAATCTGTTCCTTCTCAAATAAAGTTCTCATCCAAATTTAGACATCTCATTTTTGTTTTCCTTCTGGATGACATAAAATGATTTTTTCTGTTTAAGTTGTTTGTTTCTCAAACATAAGATCAGGAATACGAATATATGCTCGATACTTTGCCAGTGTACAGTCATCAGCTGAAGTGATTAAAGCAGATTGCGAAGGAGAGCTGGGGGCTCCACTGTCTAAATAAAATATAGGGAGGGAAGTCTTGAGTATAAACATATATGTTCCATTAATACACGTAATTGTTTAATCCAATCTAAATCAAAATTACAAACCTGATTTCCAAAGCTCATCGGTAATGAATGTGAGTCACTGGAAGATACATTACTACATAGCTATGTGTATGTCCCAACCTGAAGAATTATTAGAATGATATTTTAAAAATACTGTCTAAGAAATGCAGTTGGGCTTGGATCCAGTATTAATCAATATGGGGGTGTGTGTGTGTGGGACGGGCAAAGCTGCATGTAGCCCAGTTTACCTTACCTGCCCACGCACTGATTGTAGGAAAAAAAAAGGCAACCGACTGTAAATATAAGGGGGTCTGTTGGATACGCTTAGCTGCTGGAGGGGAAGGTTGTGTTTTGATTTATTTATGGATGTTGTTGTTCTCCGTTTATTGTTTTAATCTGAAATCTAAAGCAGCGTTAAAACATGGTAGCGTTGACATCTCACAGCAAAAAGGGCCTGGGTCCGTTATCCTGGCTGGACGTCCCCTCTATGTGAAGTTTGCATGCTCTCTCTGTGTCTGCGTGGGTGCTCTGGTTTCCTCCCACAGTCCACAAACATGCAGTCTGGTGAATTGGAGATACTGAATTGCCCCTAGGTGTTTGTGTGAGTGTGTGTAAATGTGTGTGTTTGCCTGTGATGGAATGGCAGTCTGTCCGGTGTGGTTCCTACCTTCCTTCTGTCCCCCCAAGATGATGAATGAATACATATTTATTTCTGATTAACAGAGCAGGTAAGAAAGGCCTTCTGTTGAACTGTGGCCAAACAATGTGAGATAGATTGTGAAGATTCATAGCTGAAAGTAAGCGCAATCAAATGTAGAAAAAACGTTCTGTACTTAAATCCTGCTTGAGTTGTTGTGGCTCTTCAAATATGGCTTACATACGTTTTTGCTAAACAAACTAGATGGATATTGTTGGACTGGCTCATTTATACAGTTCAGTCAGCGTAAGAAGAAAAGCTACAAGGCTTATGAGTTTGGTTTTTTTCCCCCCGAATGTTGCATTTAGCCTCATTATCATGTCCACTTTCCTGTGTTCTGCAGTCTGTTCTCACTAGCAGAGAAAATAAATTGACTGGAGGAGTCAAGTTGGGCCTGTCTGGTAGAAGAGCAGTGCGGGTGAACGTGGCTATGAGAGAGAAAACGTGTTCTTGCACAAAATCACATCCCAGCATCTCCGCACTGAATTACCTTGACCTTTCAGTTGCTAGGGTGCACTGTTAATTCTAATATGTAACTATGACAACCCGCTGGCTCTGACGCACTGGGCCAATCGATGGCACGTTGTTCTCCAATGTGCGCCGTTCTAACCTGCCGCTCTCCGCCTCGGCGCTCAACCTCTCTCTCTTATTCTCTCTCTGTCTCTCTCTCTCTCTCTCATTCACTCTCTCTCACTCGTCCTTACATTTTCACTTAGTGCTAGATTGGCTATCTCTCAGCAGCGAGCATTAGCTCATCTCTCCATGTTGTCCACTGCTGTACACCATGACATGGAGACAGAAAGAGAGGCTATGTTTTTCACCTATCCCTGATAGGTAATTTATGCCCCTCCAACTTCTTCATACACCCATGTGTGCCGTTTGTCTGTCTATGAGCAGAATGACCCGAACATAACTTGTTTATTTCGCAAATAGAGACGTTGATATTGTGTTCTCCCTCAAAGAGACACTCAAGCAACTCATTCACACAAGCAACTACCCCAAACATCCCTTAGCAGACTCCCAAATGTCTTTCTCATGAAAAAAAAAGGAAATGGTGGTATTTCTGAGAAAAACCAAAACTGGACTTCAAAAAATTATTAGGAGCAAATGAGATTCCTAACAACCATGCAGAGCTCTGTAGATCACAAAACTGTTGCCATTACCAAAACGTTCATCTATAAGCTTTACTCTTGCTTTAGATCTAAAATGAAAAAAACCAAGGGTGTTCTGCCCATTCTACCAAGAAGATAGCTCAGTGTTGTGGGTCTGAAGGGGCGTGTAGCTGTCAAAAAGCCCTTACTGAGAAAAGGAAATAGACAAAATAGACAAAGAAATTAGACACCTGAGGCTTCAGAGGAAGATTTTATAGACAGAGGAGTCGAGATTGGTAATTGAGATTAGTTGGATTGTGAGGAGCAGAAAATCTGACCTTGTGGGAAGATTTCTTCGAATGCAAGTAAAAGGTGAACACTCTAAATACTGAACAATCATGTTTAGTTGTTGGGGCTACATGGTATTTTTCTATTATTATTTTTTTACTTTTTACTTGTACTTGATGGCCATTTCAAATGAAAATTGTCGTACGGGAACTGTGGTGGAATGTTAAGAGCTTTTAATTTATCAACAAATAGACTTTAAATAAAATCCTGGTTCACCAAAGACATTTAACCCAGTAGTTGATTGTACTATATATTTGTACTCTGTACAGCTGTGCATTTTAAAGTGACTTTTTCTGAAACAAGTCATTTTGAACTGCGATGTGAAACCTTCTCTGAGTGGAACCATGGAAACGTTCTTATTGAGTCTAGTGTGTCTGGCACGCGGTCAATACTAAACTGTGGTGTGTGTGCTATGATTTCCAGCGTAGGAAGACAGCAATTATGACAAAATTATTCCTAACCTCTATTTTTCCTTTCTTTTGCTTCATATGCACTTATCTGTCCAGTGTTGTCAGAAACTTGAAGATGGTTGGCCGACCACACAACAACTTCTGTTTTGTGTTAGAAATCTCAGGGACATCATTACAGACGTCCAGAGGAATATTTCATGAGTTACATATCACAGGCTAGTTGATAGTGACATGGCTGGCTGCACTGCTGGTCTCTGCATAGGAACAAAACTTGTATGCAATCAGCTTTCAGCTTATGAACCACAGGGAGTCTAGAAATTGCATAGAATCAGCTTTTTATTATGTCAATATAACAGTGCACACCTTAATGATATCATCATAATGTAATATATAATATAATAATAGGGGGGAAATTACCCCTAATATTTCTGTGGGACAACAGTAAGATCATATGGAAGGATAAAGAAGACTTTAGTTGAAGTCTTTTCTGCTGCTTAGGTATTTATTCTGAGCAAAGAAGTCCAGTAATCTCTTTTTGGTTTTGTCTCTTCTTGTGCTCAGTGCCAAGATAATGTCTTTATATGCAAATGATCTAAAGCCAGAAGCTCATTCATGTCTCAGAGTCTTCTTTGTAAGTAACTATTATCATTTGTTTTTTGTCTGGGTCAGTATCTCAAGTCTCCTTTTCGTCTGATACTACTTCTTCTAATGAATTTTTGGACAATCGCCATCAAGTCTCTTGAGCCGCGGAAGAGCAACATCTGAGCAGTAATGTTTTCCTCTGGGAGGACTTAGATTTAGAAGTTTTCCATTTGTATGCCTGCTCAGAATTGAGCATAATGCCTAAACTCGGCTAATATGCTCTCCAGCTGTCATAGCGTGAAGAGAGAGACAGTTTCTCTATGCGTGCGTCCTAAATTGTAGAGGTGCAAATAAAGCTTCTTCATTTTAATAGTACATTTTATCTGATTTTCAAGCAGTGGCATGGTTGTCTGTTTCCATGGAAATGATGAAAGACAGCTTTCAGATGGGTATGAATGCGCAACGTGCCCAAACAGGTAGAAAACACTCAACGCCAAAAATAGCTCGACCATTTGATCCCCCTGTTGACACTTTGGAGCCCTTCATGTTCAAATCAAATAAGCAAAATTGAAGATTAGTGAGGGGAAGTGGAAGTCTGTGTTTTATAGAATGGGGGGGTGGTGGGGAAGGGGAGAAGGTTCTAATATCGGAGTCTTAGATGAGGCCCTTGTGTGACAAAGCTTTAAAGGATCCTAATCGTTTCCCACCTTAGGGGTCATGCTGTCAACGTTTCAGAAAAGCCACGCTTAAGCGTTTGTGACACCTTTTATCCTCCAGACTAGAGCGCATCCCGCATGTTCTAAAAGGTTCACTAGGATACGTCGCCCTAGTGAAAGCACATCAGATGTCAAGTCGTGTTGCTTTACTTATTCAAGTGACAAGTCAAACTTCATCAACATGGCTCACGTTACAGCCCTACATCATTCCATCAGTCTGGCGCTGTTTTTCCTCTGTCACCTTGTTTCCGTGCATAATGAGAGCGAAGATTTGTCACATCTGTCAGTAGCGCTCGCATTGTGCGTTCTAATTAGATTACGCACTCAAGTCACTTCTCAGGCTCAACGTGATGGAGCTAAATGGGCTTCTACTGCTCGCAATCAACCAGCAGACACCGGCACCCCCGCCTTTTAAACCTTTGCCCTGTTAAAGTTTAATGGCCCCTCTCGGGAGCGATCCTGATTTTCTGCGTTGCGGCGGTTATTCGTATCCCTTGCTGGCCATGCGTGTTTGGCATGCTCTTCGTCTTCACGGTAAATGATTCAGAAGGTACATGATCAAAGGCTTCTGAAGATGTACTGTGCGGTTCATGGTTTGCACGATAGAGTTTCTTTCGCTCTATCTCTTTGGCTTTGGGCGCGCACAGCCCCCCTTTACAAACCGGCTAGACTACTAGCGGGAAAAAGCCAAAGCCGTAGATTAAGCTCTACATCTCGGAATGTGCCGTTTTTCCAGAAGACACAAAACCGGAGCAAGCGAGCGAGTGGAAGGAAAGATCATCTCACGTTTGAAGAAAGCATTAACAATTAAGCGGGAGAAGGAAACGAGAACTCGTAAAAGGGGTGGTGAGACGGCACGGAGTCGCCTCTTTCAGCTGAAAGAATCATGAGATTGTCAACGTAACTGTCACTTTTCCTTGTTAGGAAGCCTCTGGACCGGGAAGAGGTAGACAGGAGATTCTAACACCCAAATGAGATTCCACCAGAACAGGCATTCGCCTCTGACTCGCTGTAATAGCACAGCACGTGTTGTTAATTCTGTGTTTATTTGTGTTCAAACAAGGCCTTTCAACACTGTGCTGGCATCTGCAGTGCTGGTGATGGCCAAAGATTTGTGGGCCTATGCTGCGTGCGTGTGAAAGGGAAACCGAAGGGAGCCAGAAGCCTTCAGAGAGGCTGATGAAGAGCCTGGCCAAGAACCCTGGAGAATCGCGGAGGATTTGAGGCGAAGCATGCGGCCTTTAGCCAGGATTGCCCATGCCGTCCAAGGATGTGGAGGGTGGAATGAAGCAATGGAATCTGGCAGACCGCATGACTGAACTTACAAACCTTACATACTCCGTCGTATGTTGTGTGTGATATAAGTCTGCACCCAGATTAGCTTATTAATTGGCCTTAAAGTTGTGGCCTGACAAACTTCTCGACCCAAATCCAACTACAACCAACCATAGGCCCAGTAAAACTCCATGTTTCTAATGAAAGCGTCTTAATTTGTAAGTCATAATGTTCCACAACACTGAGTAGTTATGAATTCAGCAGGTTGGTGGGGTAGTCGGAGGTCCGAAAAGGCCTAAACTGTTCCAGAAATACAGCTCAGTGTGAACCTTCCTCATGTTGTTGATTCTTATGACTAACAAGCATTGAAGGATTTTTAAACATGGGTTTCCCAAAGCTAAACAAACAGCTTCTAATGTGTGAGCAGTTAAATTGCTGTCACAAGCCAGTGGTTTTGTTCTGTGTCATTCAGTTGTTGTGAGGGATAAACAATCGCAGCAGTTGCATTCGCGAGTGATAAACAGCGTCTGTGTTTTTATGTTATCATTTCTATCACCATGCACTGGTGTTGCTGCTTGCTACGTTTTAGTTAACTTTTGTACATTCTGTTGTTATATGTATGTGTATGTGTGTATATATATATATATATATATATATATATATATATATATATATATATATATATATAATGTGTGTATATATGCACTACTGTGCAAAAGACATCTGAGCCCGTTGTTTAAAGCCTTTATCTTAACAATAAGTGTATTTTTTACCAGTTAGAACGCCAGCTATTATTAGAGGTGATAAATAAACATGAATACAATACAAATTAGCATGAACATCCTATTTTAAAGAAGTGGATTAGAACAAAGTTCAGTTCCAGATTTCTCCTGGACACCCCAGACATTCCATGAATTAATAATTATTCCATTCTTTCTCCATCAATCTTGATTTAGCCTTATGAAGTACTGAGCAGTCAAACCAGGTATTTGATGATAACTGCAAACAATACTGGGTTGCCACAAGGAAAGCTTGAAAAAAACACTACTAACTGTATTAATACTACTTAAATATTTTTTTAAAAAGTGTTTTGCTGAGCAAATAAAAGCTTTTCCAACATAATAATAACCCCAAGTGTCTAAAACCTTCTTACAGTGCTGTTTATACGTACAAATGTTAAAAAAAGAACCAGTCACAGTCTTTAAAAGAACATTTTAGTCTTGGTAAACTTTACAAAATACATTGTTTTCATCCATGAACTTCCTGTAAAAACACTCCGGCATGGCAGATTAAAGAAGCGTGTAATGTGTAAGATGACGCCACCTGTCGAGTTCATGCTCCAAACAGCAGGGAGCCAAATATTACCAGAAAGCTGTGGTGTCGTCCCCATTATAAGAATCGCAGAGTCCCTCCTTCTTAATGTTAGTTAGCATTAACAGCTGAAAGAAGAAATTATGCAAGTTCAGTATCACATTCCTTTACTTATTAAGAACATCTTTAGTTAACTCTTGTTTCTGCTCTATTTATATCACTTCTTTTGTTTGCTGCCAAATGTGGTTTATTCTTTATTGGGTGGTGGAGCTTCAGATATTGTTGCGTTTATCTTTCCTTTCATTGGTTACATGTTCTTAAATGATCTTCATCCTACTTAATTCTCTCGTGCTGGACTGATGGCAGACTCTACAGTGACTCACCATCGTCTGTTGAAGTTGTATTATAAGACAGGATAGGTCGGACTAGCTGGTTAGCATGTTAACTTAGGTAGATATCTCTGCAACATGAAGACATGGCATAAATAATGAGTTTAATAATAATTTCAGTTTTAAACCAAAAAATTCTTTGTGATAGGCAGAAAGGACAAAGAAAGTAAGTGGAAAAACTAAAGCAGGACAAAGTCTGTTGGTGAGAGATGGGATGCAAGAACCTGAGCCAACAAATATTTGAGACATGATGTCCAAGCTTGAAGTAAGTAGCTGGGTCCCATTAGGTTTGGGCAACAATTTCAAGCAGAGATTGATGTAGCCAAGCCATTCAAAATCTCCATGCGGTCCTGTTGGGTACCAGTTCTTCCACGACTTCCAGCCTCTCTCAAGGTTTCTTCCTGTTTGCGTTGCTCTTTTGGTTTGTTCATTTGTGCCGACTGCTGGCGTGTTTATGTCAGTGGAGGATTCTGGGTAAGCTCTCTGGATGAGGTGCGTAGAGAAAAGAGAAGGCCCTCGTAAGGGCCCGGCAGAAAGCGCCTTCAAAAGCCCCTCACATCATCACTCCCATCCTGCAGAGGACTGACAGACGTACCACAGGCCTTGTTAAAAACAAGTAGGCCCATGCAACATGTCATACGAAACTACAACATAAAACAGTGCCGTGGGCTACAATATCAGCCAGCACCAGCCGGTTCACAAGCTACAGGTAGAGAACTGTCAGAGATGACTGCTGATTCAAAATAGCAAACGGGACAGTGCCTTTTCATCATGCAGCCATGCATACCTCCATCCTCTCCCGTTTATTTGCTGTTGTGACGAACATTGATTTGTTCTTAAGGGTTTTTCTCCTTTAAGCCCCCAAAAGGAGTCACCTGCTCTGAGTAGAGTTTTTGATCATCCTAATTTAAAACAGCTTTTGTTTTCTTCGCTCAGAATTGATGTTCCTTACGTTTCTGGGATGCCTGTGGTGGAATGTTTTGTGATGTGAACTCAAAAGGCCTCTCTCTCTCTCTTTCTCTCTCTCCAGAGTTTTGGATGGTTCTTTGGCAGCCCATGATGTGTCGTCCAATAAGATGAGAGAGGTGCCTCAGGCTCAAAGCCCAGAGGAGAGACGGGATTTAAGAAAGCATAATTCTTACACACTCAGATTTGTTTGTGTGTGTGTGTGTGTGTGTGTGTGTGAGAGAGAGAGAGAGAGAGAGAGAGAGAGAGAGAGAGAGAGAGAGAGAGAGTGAGTGAGTGAGTGAGTGAGTGAGTGAGTGAGCATGTTTGTGTGAATGTGTGTGTGTATGCTGGCTGTAAGCTCATGTTTTCATTTTGGCTTCCAGCATTTTTGGAAGCCATCTGTGCAAACATTTAGGGAACACCTCACAAGAGCCTGTCAGAGAGAGACAGAGAGAGAGAGAGAGAGAGAGACGGAGAGACAGGCTGTTGCTGCTGGAGACAAGGAATGCACCCTTGAGTAAAGAACAAATATGAGAGTAAAGGGAAGGAACTGTACTGTATGTCTGTGTGTGTGTCTGTGTGTGTGTGTGTGTGTGTGTGTGTGTGTGTGTGAGAGAGAGAGAGAGAGAGAGAGAGAGAGCGTATGGCACTGCTGAGTGAGACATAAATCCTGTGGTAGTTTGTTTGTGTGTGTTCACTCTTCTGTCAGTGTGTGTTCTCTGGTGGTCCGTGTTGAGGGTTTCTGTGCTGTGTGCTGGCCGGTGCTTAGGGTACAGCCTGTACTCGGCCGCAGAGCAGGCTGAGTCATGACAAGTTTAAAGACTCAGGGCAACCAGCCACAGACAGAGCACACAGACAACACCATCGCTCTCCCACTGCAACTCTTACTCTTTCTCTTACACTCTCTTCTGTGTGTCTGAACATCGGGGTAGATTTAGGGAGTTTCTTCAAAAGTATTGTGCGTCATACACATGGCTGCAGGACTTCCAGTTTCTCTCTCTCTCTCTCTCTCTGTCTCTCTCTCTGTCTCTCGCTTTTGCTCTCTCTCTCTTACTCTCTTCAGCTGTCTGACTTTTTTCTTCTTGATTATTTCTCTCTCTCCCTTTCTCTCTCTCTGTCTATCATTCCTTCTTGCTTTTTCTGTCTTTGAACCTCAGGTTAAGTTGTTATGTTGGTATATTTCTTCAAAAGTTGTGTGCGTCATTCAGTTGACTGCAGGCCTTTCTCTCTCTCGTTCTCTCTGTCTCTTTCTTTCTTTCTCTAATCTGTGTAATATTAATTGCTGGACTGAGTTTAGTTTGCGAAGTCTTCACTGCTGGACTGAATTTAGACTATAGTGCTAAAAATACATATAGATACTGAACATTTTAAAATGATACAATACTCGTTTCATGCATTACCAGTACTATTTATGTCAAATGCTTTATTTCAAGCCCCGCAGGCTTCTGTAACCGTCACTGCCCTGCATACTGTACACTACTTGGAGACATTTGAAGACCTTACCTAACTGACTATTAGTACTTGTCTGTTTACCTGGCTGTTCTTCTCATGGCAAACGTTTAGCTTGCTGCAGCTGCTATTTTAGCAGAACAAACTACACTGCTGGTGACACCTTCTTACTAAGTACCCAAATTTAAACAGGTAGGTGAAGATAGTGTTAGGAGTTTTGCCTAAGGACTGTTATTGAGGATAGTGTAGGGTGTAGTGTTCATTGTTGGAATTAGTTTAGACTGTGTAGTGTTCATCGCTGGAACTAGTTTAGATTGTGTAATGTTCAACACTGGAATTAGTTTAAACTGTGTAGTGTTCTTTGCTGGAATTAGTATAGACTGTGTAGTGTTCATCACTGGAATTAATTTAGACTGTGTAGTGTTCATTGCTGGAATTAGTCTGGACTGTGTAGTGTTCATCGCTGAAATTAGTTTAAACTGTGTAGTGTTCATCGCTGGAACTAATTTAGACTGTGTAGTGTTCATCGCTCGAATTAGTTTAGACTGTGTAGTGTTCATTGCTGGAATTAGTTTAGACTGTGTAGTGTTCATTGCTGGAATTAGTTTAGACTGTGTAGTGTTCATCGCTGGAACTAGTTTAGACTGTGTAGTGTTCATCACTAGAATAGATTTAGACTGTGTAGTGTTCATCGCTGGAATTAGTTTAGACTGTGTTGTGTTCATCGCTGGAATTAGTTTAAACTGTGTAGTGTTCATTGCTGGAATTAGTTTAGACTGTGTAGTGTTCATTGCTGGAATTAGTTTAGACTGTGTAGTGTTCATCGCTGGAACTAGTTTAGACTGTGTAGTTTTCATCACTAGAATAGATTTAGACTGTGTAGTGTTCATCGCTGGAATTAGTTTAGACTGTGTAGTGTTTATTGCTGGAATTAGTTTAGACTGTGTAGTGTTCATTGCTGGAATTAGTTTAGACTGTGTAGTGTTCATCGCTGGAACTAGTTTAGACTGTGTAGTGTTCATCACTAGAATAGATTTAGACTGTGTAGTGTTCATCGCTGGAATTAGTTTAGACTGTGTAGTGTTCATCGCTGGAATTAGTTTAGACTGTGTAGTGTTCATCGCTGGAACTAGTTTAGACTGTGTAGTTTTCATCACTAGAATAGATTTAGACTGTGTAGTGTTCATCGCTGGAATTAGTTTAGACTGTGTAGTGTTCATTGCTGGAATTAGTTTAGACTGTGTAGTGTTCATCGCTGGAACTAGTTTAGACTGTGTAGTGTTCATCACTAGAATAGATTTAGACTGTGTAGTGTTCATCGCTGGAATTAGTTTAGACTGTGTAGTGTTCATCGCTGGAACTAGTTTAGACTGTGTAGTTTTCATCACTAGAATAGATTTAGACTGTGTAGTGTTCATCGCTGGAATTAGTTTAGACTGTGTAGTGTTCATTGCTGGAATTAGTTTAGACTGTGTAGTGTTAATCGCTGGAATTAGTTTAGACTGTGTAGTGTTTATTGCTGGAATTAGTTTAGACTGTGTAGTGTTCATTGCTGGAATTAGTTTAGACTGTGTAGTGTTCATCGCTGGAACTAGTTTAGACTGTGTAGTTTTCATCACTAGAATAGATTTAGACTGTGTAGTGTTCATCGCTGGAATTAGTTTAGACTGTGTAGTGTTCATCGCTGGAATTAGTTTAGACTGTGTAGTGTTCATCGCTGGAACTAGTTTAGACTGTGTAGTTTTCATCACTAGAATAGATTTAGACTGTGTAGTGTTCATCGCTGGAATTAGTTTAGACTGTGTAGTGTTCATTACTGGAATTAGTTTAGACTGTGTAGTGTTCATCGCTGGAACTAGTTTAGACTGTGTAGTGTTCATCACTAGAATAGATTTAGACTGTGTAGTGTTCATCGCTGGAAATAGTTTAGACTGTGTAGTGTTCATCGCTGGAACTAGTTTAGACTGTGTAGTTTTCATCACTAGAATAGATTTAGACTGTGTAGTTTTCATCGCTGGAATTAGTTTAGACTGTGTAGTGTTCATTGCTGGAATTAGTTTAGACTGTGTAGTGTTCATTGCTGGAATTAGTTTAGACTGTGTAGTGTTCATCGCTGGAACTAGTTTAGACTGTGTAGTGTTCATCACTAGAATAGATTTAGACTGTGTAGTGTTCATCGCTGGAATTAGTTTAGACTGTGTAGTGTTCATCGCTGGAATTAGTTTGGACTGTGTAGTGTTCATTGCTGGAACTAGTTTAGACTGTGTAGTTTTCATTGCTGGAATTAGTTTAGACTGTAGTGTTCATCATTGGAATTAGTTTAGTGTGTAGTGTTCATCACTGGAACTAGTTTACACTGTAATGTTCATTGCTGGAACTAGTAAAGACTGTGTAGTGGTCATTGCTGGAATTAGTTTAGTCTGTGTAGTGTTCATTGCTGGAATTAGTTTAGACTGTGTAGTGTTCATCGCTGGAATTAGTTTGGTCTGTGTAGTGTTCATTGCTGGAATTAGTTTGGACTGTGTAGTGTTCATTGCTGGAACCAGTTTAGACTGTAGTGTTCATTGCTGAAATTAGTTTAGACTGTGTAGTGTTAATCACTGAAATTAGTTTAGACTGTGTAGTGTTCATCACTGGAATTAGTTTAGACTGTGTAGTGTTCATCGCTGGAACTAGTAAAGACTGTGTAGTGTTCATCGCTGGAATTAGTTTGGACTGTGTAGTGTTCATCGCTGGAACTAGTAAAGACTGTGTAGTGTTCATCGCTGGAATTAGTTTGGACTGTGTAGTGTTCATTGCTGGAACTAGTTTAGACTGAAGTGTTCATTGCTGGAATGAGTTTAGACTGTGTAGTGTTCATCGCTGGAATTAGTTCAGACTGTGTAGTGTTCATTGCTGGAATTAGTCTGGACTGTGTAGTGTTCATTGCTGGAACTAGTTTAGACTGTGTAGTGTTCATCGCTGGAATTAGTTTAGATTGTAGTGTTTATCGCTGGAATTAGTTTAGACTGTGTAGTGTTCATTGCTGGAACTAGTTTAGACTGTGTAGTGTTCATTGCTGGAACTAGTTTAGACTGTGTAGTGTTTATCGCTGGAATTAGTTCAGACTGTGTAGTGTTCATTGCTGGAATTAGTCTGGACTGTGTAGTGTTCATTGCTGGAACTAGTTTAGACTGTGTAGTGTTCATCGCTGGGATTAGTTTAGACTGTGTAGTGTTCATCGCTGGAATTGGTTTAGATTGTAGTGTTTATCGCTGGAATTAGTTTAGTGTGTAGTGTTCATCACTGGAACTAGTTTAGACTGTGTAGTGTTCATTGCTGGAACTAGTTTAGACTGTGTAGTGTTCATCGCTGGAATTAGTCTGGACTGTGTAGTGTTCATTGCTGGAACTAGTTTAGACTGTAGTGTTCATTGCTGGAATGAGTTTAGACTGTGTAGTGTTCATCGCTGGAATTAGTTCAGACTGTGTAGTGTTCATTGCTGGAATTAGTCTGGACTGTGTAGTGTTCATTGCTGGAACTAGTTTAGACTGTGTAGTGTTCATCGCTGGAATTAGTTTGGACTGTGTAGGGTTCATCGCTGGAACTAGTTTAGACTGTGTAGTGTTCATTGCTGGAATTAGTTTGGACTGTGTAGTGTTCATTGCTGGAACTAGTTTAGACTGTGTAGTGTTCATCGCTAGAATTAGTTTAGATTGTAGTGTTTATCGCTGGAATTAGTTTAGACTGTGTAGTGTTCATTGCTGGAATTAGTTTAGATTGTAGTGTCCATCTCTGGAAGTAGTTTAGTGTGTAGTGTTCATTGCTGGAACTAGTTTAGACTGTGTAGTGTTCATTGCTGGAACTAGTTTAGACAGTGTAGTGTTTATCGCTGGAATTAGTTCAGACTGTGTAGTGTTCATTGCTGGAATTAGTCTGGACTGTGTAGTGTTCATTGCTGGAACTAGTTTAGACTGTGTAGTGTTCATCGCTGGGATTAGTTTAGACTGTGTAGTGTTCATCGCTGGAATTGGTTTAGATTGTAGTGTTCATCGCTGGAATTAGTTTAGTGTGTAGTGTTCATCGCTGGAACTAGTTTAGACTGTGTAGTGTTCATTGCTGGAACTAGTTTAGACTGTGTCGTGTTCATCGCTGGAATTAGTTTGGACTGTGTAGTGTTCATTGCTGGAACTAGTTTAGACTGTGTAGTGTTCATCGCTAGAATTAGTTAAGATTGTAGTGTTCATCGCTGGAATTAGTTTAGATTGTAGTGTTCAACGCTGGAATTAGTTTGGACTGTGTAGTGTTCATCGCTGGAATTAGTTTAGACTGTGTAGTGTTCATCGCTGGAATTAGTTTAGATTGTAGTGTTCAACGCTGGAATTAGTTTGGACTGTGTAGTGTTCATCGCTGGAATTAGTTTAGACTGTGTAGTGTTCATCGCTGGAATTAGTTTAGATTGTAGTGTTCAACGCTGGAATTAGTTTGTACTGTGTAGTGTTCATCGCGGGAACTAGTTTAGACTGTGTAGTATTCATCGCTGGAATTAGTTTAGATTGTGTAGTGTTCATTGCTGGAATTAGTTTAGAGTGTGTAGTGTTCATCACTTTAATTAGTTTGGACTGTGTAGTGTTCATTGCTGGAACTAGTTTAGACTGTAGTGTTCATCGCTGGAATTAGTTTAGATTGTAGTGTTCATCGCTGGAATTAGTTTAGTGTGTAGTGTTCATCGCTGGAACTAGTTTAGACTGTGTAGTGTTCATTGCTGGAACTAGTTTAGACTGTGTAGTGTTCATCGCTGGAATTAGTTTAGTGTGTAGTGTTCATCGCTGGAATTAGTTTAGTGTGTAGTGTACATCAGTGGAATTAGTTTGAACTGTGTAGTGTTCATCGCTGGAACTAGTTTAGACTGTGTAGTGTTCATTGCTGGAACTAGTTTAGACTGTGTAGTGTTCATCGCTGGAATTAGTTTAGTGTGTAGTGTTCATCGCTGGAATTAGTTTAGTGTGTAGTGTACATCAGTGGAATTAGTTTGAACTGTGTAGTGTTCATCGCTGGAATTAGTTTGTACTGTGTAGTGTTCATCGCTGGAATTAGTTTGGACTGTGTAGTGTTCATCGCTGGAATTAGTTTGGACTGTGTAGTGTTCATCACGGGAATTAGTTTGGACTGTGTAGTGTTCATCGCTGGAATTAGTTTGGACTGTGTAGTGTTCATCGCTGGAATTAGTTTGGACTGTGTAGTGTTCATCACGGGAATTAGTTTGGACTGTGTAGTGTTCATCGCTGGAATTAGTTTGGACTGTGTAGTGTTCATTGCTGGAATTAGTTTGGACTGTGTAGTGTTCATCACGGGAATTAGTTTGGACTGTGTATGTAGTGTTCATTGTTGAAATGAGTTTAGTCTTTGTAGGATTTGTTGTTGGAATAAGTTTAAATTGTATTGTTATTAGAGAGCCCTGCTGAACCTTTCACAAACATGTAAATAATATTAATATAATTTTAAACAAGCTTCTTCAGTTCTTATTCCTTTTCCATCTTCGTAGTAACAGTATCATTCTTCTTATGTTCATTCCTTGCAACGAGTGTCTGTGCACGTGTGTCAAAGCCTACACTCCTGTTGGATTCCTGATCTATTTGCTGTGTGTTTGATACAATTATCCCCCTGCCGTGACCTATTTAAGCACTGAGTGCTGTTAGCCATTAGCATTGTGAGACTTCACTAAGGTGCCATGTTGATGGGTTTCTGAAAGGTTGCTGTTTATAAGCCCACACGTAGGTGGAGGTTCAGAGCCCTACTGTTTGTGATTATTTAAGCTTTTTTGTTGTTATTTTGTTGTGTTTTTTCCTTACTGTTGCTATGGAAACATGCTGTTTTTCCCCCCTCTGTAAAAGGAATACACTACAAAGGTTCCATGATAGAAGGTGAAGTGTACAGGTACTAATCAGGGCTGCGCCCAGCACTTAAATCCGGTGTGAAAGGGGAATGGGTTAACAAAATGAAGTGGCTGACATCAAGAGTACACTCTAGACTTGATCTAGAAATGCAGAGGTGAAGAGTGACCACATATGTAATACTCCTATCCCTGTTTTGACTTTGTTCTCTCTCACTCTCTCTTGCTTTTGCTCTCGCTCTCTCTCTCCCCTTCTATTCATAAATTGAAAGCTATGAAGCCTGACAACTCCATTTATGCCCTCTAGACATTTAAAACTCTAAGAGCAAATAGAAAAATAAAATCTTCCAATCTACTATTAGGGCAAAGCAGTGAAAATCAAGAATGAAGAAAATGGAATGTTTTCAAAAGTAATATTTGTCCTACAACTCTTTTTTATCAATTCAGCTACAAGCTCTCACAGTTTTTAATGGTATATATTTTTTTCAATATTGTGATTGTCATCCCACTTTGCACCTTGACTGTATTACTCTTTTGGCCATATTCATATCAAGCAAACGCAAATGTTTTTTTTTCCTTTATTCCAGAACAACCTCCGCACAATCTTTCTGTGATGTCGATAATATAGAACCACAGACAATCAATCCATCCATCCACCAAAACCGAGCCGACAGAACTGCACTGCTTCACACTCTTGGAAAGTCAGCTCGCTGTCTCAGAGTCTGAACCTGGACAGCTGTCGTTCTTCTTTTTCATCTTGTTCCCCCAGCCTGAGAGTAATAATGAAACAGGGCACTGTAGCGAGCTCAGTGTTTGAGTTTGGGGGTCATATCATCTGCAGGCGAGTCTAATCTAAAACCCAGTGAGATTTGTTTCAATATTAAAAGAGCCTCTTTCCCGGGACCTGCTGGAAGCACAGCAATAAATGCAGCTTGTGTTTCCGGATATTTCCGTCCCTTCATCAAAGCTCTGTCCCATAGGACACAAACCTATATGAGTCAGCAGACCACCTCAAATATTGCAACCTGAGGAGAGTTTTGGTGTATTACGGGTTCTCACTGTCACAGCTTTTGATTTCATCTTCTTCATACTGACCAATATCCACACTAATAGAAATTGGACAGTGCTTATTTTGGCCAGAGATATTAAAATCCCCTGGACTTTTCAGCAGACTGTGCATGTTCATAAACTGCCCACCCTGAAGACCAGTACTAATCTAATTGAGGATAACCCAGGTACGTCGGTGAATTGCACAGATAAGACTGCAGCTGCAGCTTCATTTCAAATCCTCTGCAAATATGTTTCCTCTTTAAGTTTATTTGTGTCTATGAATTGTGTTTTTATTGACAATAATACATACATACGTGTCTATAAGCATATTCTACTATATACTACGTATCCCTAATATTGTACGTACATTTTATAGTAATATTAGAGGTTTATCTAGCTAAATGCTGTCATTTTAACCCTTTAGACTCCCTGGACCTGACAACAGGCCTAGGCCTCTATTTCTTCACTAAATTATAAACCTATTAATGATTAAAGTGGATACATTCATGGTTTGTATTAATGGGGATCTGGGGGTCTTTATTAGAGTAAAGAGACTCCTTGAGTATTTAAACCCAGATTAATTATAGTCTGAGTATTGAATTATGCATTATTCACATCCTGGGTATCTAAACCTTGATTAATCACAGCTTAAGTATCTTAACTTGCATTAATCATAGCTCGAGTATCAAAATTTGAATGAATCACTTTCTAAGAATCTAAACCTGGATTAATCACAGTTTTAGCATTTAAACCTGGATTAATCATAGTTTAAGTATCTAACCCTGGAAATCAACAAAGCCTGTATATCTAAACCTGGATTAATCACAGGCTGAGTGTCTGAATTTAGGTTAATTACAGCCTGAGTACCCAAACCTGGATTAATTACAGATTGAGTATCTAAACCTGGATTAATCACAGCCTAAGTATCTAAACCCAGAAGTTGAAACTGAACTCTACATTGAACCTGCTTAATTAGGCTGATCCTAGGTTGACTATGCCTTGTTGTCCAACTACAAGCCAAAACATATGGTACAATGTCAACGCTACAAAAAACTAACAAAACAAACCTTCATCTCTAAGATTCTGATCCTCATCATCTCTTTTCTGTTTATTTTCTCAATCCAAATGTGTTTTTTGAGACATGAATAAACACTAACACATCACATCATGTGACTAAATCAGGTAGGCTGTTAAACCTACCTGCCAATGTTCATCTTGTCAGTGTCAAAGTAATAAAGGGCTTAATATGTGTTTGTTCTTCTTCTTCTTTAGTTGACATTGACAACCAGTGAAAATAATTATTTAACAAGTTGAATCCGTAAAATGCTGTAAAAGTAATTTATATTCATACAGATAAACTAAACGACTGCTGCCTGGTAATCTTGATCATAATACTTAAAATGTATTAAAATGTAAACTATAAAAATGTACAAAACAATATTCAATATTTCTGTTTCACCACATTCACCTGTAAAACATTTGATATCAGGCAATAAGTACATATATTTATTTTTCTTTTGTATGTAGAATAATTCTGTATAACAGTCATGAGTCATGAGCTCTTCTGCTAATGGGTCGTGTCCTCTAAGAACATCTGCGGTGGGATGTAGATGTTGTTCTGTGGTCCTGTTAATGGAACCTTCATCTTCCATGGCACTATAAGCACTACTATAGCTACTGGCATGTTCCAGAATATCTCTGAGCGCATGTATATTATCTGTATGGACAACATGTTCCAGAGATAATAATAAATGTGAGCATAGTATTGAGGGGGGCATGCTCCCTATGTATTTACAGAACCAACAGTTTTTATTAGATGCAGTAAAAGAGGCCTGAGCTGATCATTTTTTTTCCCTGAGGTTGAGGTTAGAGTTGGGTTAGCAGCATTTAGCTACAGTTGTAAAAAAACACCACACAAAAACAAGTAGATATGTATGTGTGGGTGCCTAATTAATATATAAGTATGCAAATGTTTCGGTGCCGCTGGTCAAAATACATGTTTTGTTGATTTTCTAAATTAAAAAAAGATTAAGATGTCCTCTGTAGTGAACACAACACTATACATTTTATTTCACAATTACAGTTTACTTGCTGAATTTATGCATGTTTTATATTTTGAATGTGAATAAAAAACAATTGTGTAATTAAATTTGCTTAACAATGCCATATTTATGTTTGTTTACTATTTTTTACTAATCAACAAAGCATGTAATTTGATAAGGGGTCTCCAAACCTAGCACACCATTGTATACACTCACCAGCCACCTTACTAAGTACCTTGTTTGTACACTCATTGTCCATTTTATGGGGCCAGGTGCAATTTGTAAATTGTCTGATTCTCTGTATAACCTTTATAAGAGACTAGGACCAAAGTGGGCCTTGTTTTTAGATCCATGATGCAAAAACAGCCCACATTTAACTGTATTTCTCCGTATTTTCTAAAATATGTGCATTTTTCATACTGTTTACTGCAGTTCATGTGACTGCTGTCCATCTTCGTATAATTCACTTTATGAAAAGTGTGGAAGAAGTTATTAAACAACTCTTTATTCTGTTAGCTATTACCATATCATTCTGCTTAAGTTTATAATACAGAAAAATACTCAACCCTCACTGGAAATTATGTTTATTGATAAAATTGACAAAAATTCAGCTGATTGCAATAAACCAATCAATCAAGAACCAAATAGCAAGGTGTCAAAAAACCTCAAGTTTCTGCAAAAGATCTGCTAAGTAAATGCTAAGTGTCTCCATGCCTGAAGTACAAGAAAATTCAGCTTCACTGTACTCAAAACCATATGAAGGATTTGGGATTTTGTTCTGATGAAACAAAACTAAAACTTTTTGAACCTGTGGACCAGCGGTGTGTATGGAGGGGGAAAATGAAGCATATGCTGAGAAGAATACCCTGCCTTCCGCCTACTGCTTGGCTATGGCCTGGTGAGGCTCTGGGGCTACTTTGCTTCCTCTGGTAAATCTGTAGTATATGGAGGGGAAACTCTGGGAGAAATGTCATGCCCTCTGTGAGGAAGCTAAAGGCACCAGTGAACTATTCAACAAGACAATTATCTCAAGCAAGAGTCAAAGTCCACCAAGGCGATTGCAGCATGCAAACCCAGGAATATTAGTGAACCGGAGTCAAAATTTCTAAAGAATGCTGCCATAAGCTGGTGCCTGTCTACGCATCATGTTTGCAGCAGGTCATAAGAGCAAATGGGTGCTTTACAAATTATTGCAGGCACTTGTCTTGAAGAGGTTGAATAGTTCTGAGACTGCAGTAATCAAAAAGGGGCATTTTGTGTTGAATTTAGAGAACCCACTTGTTATGATAGTTGTGTTGAGCAATTTAAATGCAAACAGCTGAAAGTTTGTCAATTTTGCTAATAAACCTAATTTGCAATGGGGGTTGAATAATTTTGATTGCAGCTGCCCATAGGAATTTTCATTCCACCTTAACAATGTAGTAGTATGCTAGGAGGCGTTTGAATGTAAGTGCTACATCATTTAAGGTGAATGGCAAATAAAAATAAGAGCTAACTTCAGCTTCATCTAATTTTAATCTACTGTGTGAGTTACAGTCAGCAAACCTAGGTTGTTTTACTTGAGGTAGGGGCGGCCGCTGCTTTAACCCTTAAATTACTACAGATATACACTTAGATGTAACATTGACAGTTCATCTTAGCGTTCTCGTGCTTTATGCCTAAGTATTCATTAACTTACAGTAAGCAGCCCAAAGCACTACCGTCCCACCGGGAATTCCTCCGACTCTCCTGATTACCTTCTCCCGCATTGCATGAAACCCTAATAATCCCTGTTAAGTGGTGATCCTGTGGGACCCTGGCCATTGATAAATGGGGTAAAGGGAGGCTAACAGAGAATCAGATGGACTACACTACTATAGAACTACAAAGTGTATCTGTGTGGTGGCTAGTGATTGTAGATGTTTGGTGTACATGAATTGATGTATATATCGTCACATGTCTCATATGATCCACCCCTTGTTATTTTTTTTTCAATGTTTAAAAAAGCTAGCTGCTCCTAACATTGTGGGAAAATTCATGACTAATGCAATAGAAATTGTCCAAAATAGCTTATAATAAAATATTGTTACAGCAACAGATTTTAAGTTACAATATTTGAAATACACTGTTTCTATATCAGATAAAATGAACATACATCACATGTGTCTTCAAAGCAGGCTAAATTTCCTTTCGTTTCTCTGATGAGCTAATTTATATTTTATTTTTATTCTTTATATGTTATCATATTTGAATGATTAACATGTTGTGCTTGGTGTAACATGTATGTAAGCATACATGACATATCACTTATTATTCTTGAGTATGTGAGTCATCGAGCTATCAGTGTTCAGATTGCTCTAAACACCAGCAAATAGTATCACCAGCTAAATGGATGACGGTGAGTATCCAGCATACCCTGGTGGCGGAGTATAAACGCACACATGTCACAGTCTGTTTACTTAGAAGAGCCATGAGCTGCCCAGCATACTCACCTGCCTCCTCTGCTTACCGCTACTCCCTTTGAATCTGATATGAGAGGGAGAAGAGGCAAGAGAAAAAACCCCAACAAGACATGTTCAAGACTCAGGAAACAGTTCAGCCAGCCAAAAATGTGGAAGTTTCTTTACAAGAATATTATTGTTGTATTTTATTTTTGGTACATCCATTTTTCCAGGTTTGAATAGGCTATAACAGGGAATGTTATCTTCTTAACGCAGCTGCACAGTGTGGTGTTAGTGTGTAGTGTTAAACAAAGGCATTGTGTTTAGAAAAAATATGATGGGCTTTTATGGCCTGAATACACGGTGATGCAAAAAGTGTTAATATAATGAGATGCTATTTAACAGATGATTTTTGAGAGTGTAGAGTTTGAGTAGAATCTTTCTGTTGGCTTTTATTTTAGACTCATTACTAGTTGTGAAATTTAAGTTAGCTTGTAGTTGTGTTTGTTGTGTCTACACCACTTGTTATATTGTTATAATAGTTGTGTTGAGTTATTTTAATCGTTCTTGTTTGCCTGGTTTCTGCAAACATCTGAACGTTTGTCAATTTTGCTAATAAACCTAATTATACACTTGGAGGCACTGTGTTGTGAAACTGAAGTTAGATAGCTGTAGTGACCATTATTTTGCACAAGTTTATGCCTGGAGTTTCAGTTGAGACCTATTGTTACTCTCTTTTATGTGTAAAAAAATCAGAGAAAGCCCAAATCAAAAGCTTTAATTCTAATTAAATTCTAATTAAATTCTAATTAAAAAGATCTCTGTCTACTTGGTGGGGTATTACTATAGCACAGTGGGTATTGTTGCCTCACAGCAAGAAGGACCTAGGATTCCCTGGCCGGGTGGCAAGTGTCCTTACTGTGTAAAGTTTGTATGATCTCTTTCTGACTGTGTGGAACATTTTAGCCTCATATATATTACTTTGGAATTACACTATAACTGCACAATTCACTTGGCACATCTAACTATTTTCTTAGTTGTCCTTATAGATACACATGTGCAAACTGAGATTGTAATGTTTCTTTAGGGTATGATTTGTCTACATTCTGATGTAGGTGGCAAGAAAGTTGAAGAATCACTTTTTTTGGATAGAAAAGTCAAGTTAGGTTTCCAAAAGAAAGGAACTTATGGGTCTAAAAGATGTATTCCTGTTAAGAAGCTATTACTGAAAAACAGAAAAGGATGAAAAAGAAGAACATTTTAACATTTAATAATAAGACCATTTTAATAAGTCTAAACTATATTTGGATGAAAAAAACAATCATGCAATTGCTTTCATTGCTCAAAGCAATGAAAGGCTGTATAATATGGGGTATAACATCTGCAATTTGCATGAAGGCATCATAAATGCTGATATGTAGAAACATATTTAGGAAGAGCTGGACTCTATGGCAGGATAATGACAACAAGCACATGGCTGTGAAGATGAAGACATACTTATCAAGCAGAGAAGCTGATGGTGTTCTCAAAGCAATGGATTAGCCACCCCAAGTCCAGAACTCAACATCGCTGAAGTGTATTGAATTAACAAGCCAACTTTAAAGACTGAACTTTGGAGCTGTGTAAAATATCCCCGCAGATTCATTTGTTTCTGTTAAACATACTGTTAAATATAGATGACAAACGAATAACTCAATGGCAGTTCTGACTGGAAATCATGTAAATGAAGAGTGGTCTTTACTGTGTAAATTGTGTTAATGTAGCATGTTGTGACAAATTCCTATATATGCTGCTGTCTATGGTGAAAAAAAACATTCTGATTTTCATTGTAGCAAATGGCTAAGTTCTAATCCTATGGCATTTCAACTTGGTTTCGATTACCTGGAGTTCTCAAATTCACTCAGGCTGATTTGTAGCAATCCACAAACATGATGGAGACGGAGAGTGAGGGAGGAGAAAGCGTGAGAGGTGTCATTTCTCATTGCCTGGGGCAGCCTCGTCGGTCAGAACGCAATCCGACAAGCATGTCAGAGCAATCTCCTCTGCGCCCCTATCTCTGACTGGCCTTGCACTGCCGGCCTGCGCTGCACTTCAACCCTGCACCAGGTCCCAGAGGGGGAAAACACAGAGAGAAAACAAACCCAGCCGGCCCGGCTCACCCGCCCTGGACCACTGCGGCCCCTGTAATCCCCCACCAGCACAAACAAACTCGGAGATCAAATCTAATTTCCTCAATCAATTCTTGTAACAAATTGAAATATCTTTTTTTTCCTCCTCACATTTTCTTCTGTTCTGCCAAACAATGCACATGAGTCCTAATGGAAAAACTAGGTCATTTGGGGGCTATTTTTAGAGCCCACCGCGCACACTTTACAAACGGGCAACCAGAGAATTTCTGGATGAGACGTCACTCGACCGCATCAGGCAAGCAGACAGCGAGCGGAGATATATTCAATTTGCCGGCGAGCTGGGCGAACTATTAATCCGGTTTCAAACTTTAATGCCCTCCTGCGGGGATGAGAGGCCGTGTCAGAGTATGTGTGAGCGGGTGTGCGTGTGTGAGGACGAGGTTTGCCTTGTGGATTGTCTTTGATGAGCGGGTCGAGGAGACGTGTAAGGATTCGCTAAACCCTCTGTTTCTAACTGGATCCCTGTTTCATCAGCCTACCAGCCCCCTTTCCTGCTGACATGTTATAATAACTCCTGCACTTACTTTGTTTAAAGAGGAGACACTTTGCGGAGGGCTTTCGCCATTTCTGACGAGTCTTTAAGTGGCACCGGAACGGCTGTGAACAAATATTTGCTGAAAAAGGAAGACATAAACCCTTGGAAAAACATCCTGTTGGCGTGAGGGCCTGTTTTAAACCTCTAGTGTTTTGTCCTCTGCTCAAAAAATTGCATCAGGTGCTCCAGCTTGGTCCTCTTTTACATAAACATGCTTTCCTACCCTGTTACCCCAGTGGGCTGGGGTGAGGTGAAATCACCAGTGCACCAACTCATAAATCAGTCAAGTGTTTTTGTAGCTTCGACGTCTTTGTTATTTTCGTAACTTTTTCAAAAATCTGCCCGTCCGTTTCTTCTGAAATCAAGGCTATTATTAGGAATTTGGTTTGACTTTAGATGCATTCAGCCACAAGAAAATTAGTGAGGTCAGCTGCTGATGTTGGGGGATTGGTTGTGGTAGTCCTAATATATTTAATGGAACTCTATACCTCTAGAGAATGCAGTTTCACTGCTCCACAGCTGAATGCTTGGGGCTTTATACCCCTTTAGTCAACACTTGGCGTTGGGCATAGAGACCTTAGGCCCATTTGCACTTGCTTCAGATCGTCACATTCTACTGGTAGTGTTTTCCAAGTTGGCTGTCGACAATATAGCATCAATTTGAACTTGAATTCACTGATTATAAGTTCTGTCTGAATACTTGTATTACTCTCTTACAAAGAACGCTGGGATAGGGTCGGGCACCAGGAGGATGAGCCGTTTAGATGGTGTATTTATATTATAACACTTTTTTATATATAATACCACAAGGAAATCTTTTACTGCTCGTATGTAGAAGTAGCGAATCGCACTCATTCAGTGAATTGAATTCATAAGGATAAGATAAGAGTTTACTTGACTTGACTCAAGGAATTATTTTATTTGATGTTCAGTTCCACGAAATCACAGGGTTGGTGTTTGATTTTTCTGCTCCGGGTTGAGCACACGCCAATGTTTTGGTGCAGGTGAGTGGAGCAGTGTGTTACTCTCCATTACGGCCGCTCAGTTAGTCAGCCGGCACTGTTCCCCACAGCCCCAGACTATAGCCGTCCAAACACTGGGAATGCAGGCCCAGTGGAGCGGAATGCCAGCCTCCAGCCAAGCGCAAAACACACTGTAATCCTATAGGCATTGCGTAGCTAATAAGCAAACGTCCTCGGACGACTCCAGACGTGCCAAAGGAACCATTTGAAGGAATTCTTGGATGGCTGCATCCACTGCCATGCACACAAAAGGCACCGGGGGAAATGGGCTTTTTATTGAGCTTTTGCATCGCTCATTTATTCTCCAAAGAAGCATGTTAGTGGACAATGCCTGTCCTGACATAGCCCTCTGAAGGATGAGCCTTTAGTTAGGATGAGCTTTGACAGCAGATGAAGCAGAACAGCGCTGTGTGGCGGAATGTTTGAGGAATGCAGTTATTGTCACCTCAGCAGAGAGAAATCAGCTTAATCGTGTGTGTCGTTCACATAGACACTGTTGAGCAGGTGCAGGTGTGTGTTTATAGTTTTCCACAGCAACCCAAAGGGGGCTGTGTGCACATGTGCACGCCCAAACAAAGGGAGTTCGACAGTGAAGACATTGGACAGGTGTGTGGAACCATCTGGAAGAGGGAGAGAAAAAGGGTCAGCGCGTCAGGCTCACCTGAGGGGAAACGCGTGCACATCTCAGAGCAGGTCAACTGCTACTTGTAAGACCGCACTTAAACAAAGCTCTCTTGAGAAGAAAATACATAACAAAACATGCTTTATCTTAGCAGCCCTTTAGTTCAGGTTCCATACGCTTTGACCCCTGAAAGGTATATGCAGTTTTAAAAACCAGCCTTGTGGTGAGAATGAAGCGGGCTTCAGCGAGACAGGAAAAAGCGCGTGGTTTATGTAGGCAGGAAGCTCTTCGACTCCCTGCAGGATTTTCTGAGCTGGAAAAACCACTCCAGAGAAGATATGTGGGGCAGAGCAATAAGGAGGCAGCCGCAGGGAAATGAGTCTGAAACACGGAACCTTAAGATGGGATTAGAAGAGATCTGATCAAAGTTCCTGCTTTTCTGGAAAAAGAGGGTAAAAGCGGTCAGCCAGGTTGGTTCAGCTTTTAGGAGTCCATGGTCTTATCTGGCAAAGATAAGGCAGGAAATGTTCAACATCAGGTAAATCAGTCTAAACACAAACAGGCTAACTAATCTCCAGTTGATGTTTTACCAGTGTAACGAGGGTGCTACTTGGAGGGAATCTTTTTTGGAACAGTTATCAAGGAATGGGACTGCATTGCAACTTGAATGTCAAAGTTTCCCAAAAAGTATGAGATGTCTTCCTGAGCAGACTCCAGCTCAGAAAGTAAAGTCAAGGTTCAGGGTTTATCAGTGTAGACTTCACTTCCCATTAAAATGATCTGGAACTGCTGAGGGAATATTGAGTGGAGAGAGAAGTCAAAGAAAGAAAAAAACTGTATGCTGAAATGTGCCAGTGGTTTCAAATCCAGCTGGTTTGGGATCTGCAAAGTTTTTTTAAGACCACAGTGGAGTTAGTGCATGTTAAATTGATTCAATCTTGACAGCAGTACCTCCCCGCTTATCACAGCTCTATGGTTATTTTGATATACTGGAAGTTGACTGATTTGTATTTTTCAAAATCTGAAGGGCTGATTCCAGTTTATTGGTTAAACAGGCCTTGGCGATTTGGTTGCCTGGCAATCCTGCAAAATACAGAGCAAGGGGAAAAATATCACAGGACGTACTATTAAAATCTTTCTGTATTACACAGTTAGGTGAAACCAAAGAAAAAAAAAAATCTGATTGAAAGCTCTGCAGGTTTCTGGTCAATTTAACACTTTACGTTTACTGTTTAGAGGATCAATAGTCACTAAGAAGACATGAATCTTAGTTAAGGTATTGATATGCATTAACGCTATTGGCATGGATCTGCAAACTTGATTAGTTTATGAATCTGAAATGTAGCATAACAGAAGAAATCTCTGAGACGACCAGGTGTTTGCCCTTGTTATTACTGAGACACTTGATTTAGGATTTACATGAAATAGCAAAATTCCTAATAAAGTTTATGTTAAAAATTTGGCTTTTAAGCCCTTCTGCCATATAAAAGTTATACGTGAAGGGCTGTTTTTCCCCTCTCTCTTTTCTCCTTGCTGAGCAAGCTCGTCATCAGAGCTCATAGTAATCTATATGTCATCCAACGTTTTGACGAGAGAGTATCATTAGTAATGTAAAGTTATGCTCCACGCTTGGATTCCTTTGACCTACCTACATCTCCCACAGCAGCCTCTCAACAAATCAAAGCACATCATCACGGCAGTGGTTTGATCCATTGAGGTCAATGAGAGTCAACGTTCATGGTTGCAGGCAGCACCGTAGGATTTCACAGACGCATTTCAGCAGATGCCCGAGCGGCTCAGAGCTCAGCTGTGGGTTAATCTTGATGGGATACTGCCACCTTGTGACGGGAAAGGATTGCAGGCTACATTGTCTTGGCTTTCTCTCGAAATGTGTGTCAGAATTGACCTCAGCTACAATATATTTCATATTTCCTTAATAACTATGTTTTTCTTCTTGTTTTGAGCATTGGCCCAATAATGCTTTGTGTAACGGTCAGAGTAGAAATAAAAAAGGCTGTGGGAGTTCTTTCATCCAGTGTTGACATCACCATTCAGTGCCTTTGTGTGAAGACTGAAGCAGTAAGAGCTGAAAAGTGTGTCAGGGTTTTTCTATTCTTTAATCTTTTGATCTAAATGGTAACAGACTGTTCTTTTAATATCAGCTTGATGTCTCCTCAGGAGGGTTGGTCCTCACGTACAATTGCCTTTCTTGGGAAAACCTTGCATATTAAAAGAGGCGACAAAAAAAAGAGAAGGTAGGTTGTCGCTTCTGTGGGAAATGTTTTACCAGTGTTTCCACCAATGGGAATAGTGCATTTAGTGCAGTACTCCAGTTTTTTAACCAAACTGATCTGCTGCACCCACAACACAGAGCAATAGTCAGAGTCCACGCTTTTTATTATTATTTTTTTTAGTTAAAGAGTGCCAATTACGGAATATAACACAATAAAATTTGAATTTAGAGTTAATAATTTGCAAGGATATTTTTCCATGAAGAAATTCAGTCATAAAAGTTGGTTGCGTGTTCTTCTTTAAAATGATCAACATCTTTTTAATGGTCATTTTGATTAGAAATTAAAGACATGCAGGGTGATCTCTGTTTACTGTGCGTGCTCCATTATGAGCAGGTGCTGAAGCATTGTTTCTAAAATTTGACAGACAGGTTTATTGGCTGTATTTGACCTAATTCAGTACCTACAGGCTATTTCTGAAGACACGCTGCCTTGTGAGCCATTGTAAATCTTACTGGACAGGAGGACTCTGAGGAGATGCAGTCATCTGTGGTCATTTGGAAGATGCCCCAGTGGGCTTTGAGCGGCATGGCCAGGGTCAAGTGGCTCTGGACCTTGCTCTCTGGAGAACGTGCCTGCTTCTCCTCACGCGATCCTGCTGGCCTGCCGCTGCTGTGGTGATGTGAAGCAGATGATTGGTCTCCAACTGGATGAGCACCCTTTGGTTCCCAAAGACAGAGCAGGACAGAGAGACAGGTGAGTGAACGGTCAGTACACTTTAAGCTAAGTGCTAAAGTTACCCACCAAACTCCAGGCTTACTGTTCTGTTATTAATCGTAACTTATCATTCAGAAAAGGCTATGATTTATTTTTATTGGATGGTGCCTCATCACTCCAGAAAACCTGGTGGGCTATACACTGTATATATTATGCTTTACTATGAAAATAGTAAACTAGCTGTGTATGTGCACAACTGAACACCTGTGTCAGCAGTGTGTGCACCCTATAACAACTCAGTTCTTTACAAAAAATGAATAAAACTGAAACTTTTAAATATGTAGTGTATGTAGTTCTAAGAGTGAGGAATTCAGGTAGGGACCCACATACAGGCCCTTAATGTTAAACTGTCCTATCCATGCTCCACCCACAAGTGTCTTCTTTCATAGCAACTGATGCAACGTTGGCGATACAGGTGATACAGTGACTCACTATTACAAAGTGTTATTATGAGATGGACAGGCCGTAGCTTGCTAGTTAACTTTCATTGATATCTCTGCAACATGTTTATCACGTGTTAATAGTTTTAGTTAATTTTGAAAGGTTTTAAACTAAAATGTTACATATAGCTGATTTAATGAGCGAGCACACAATTTATGTCACAATAACTTAAAGTGTAATGGATGTGAAATAATATTTACACTATATCTCTTTTTATTCATCTAAAATGTGAGTTTGTCCCCTCTTTGCTGGACTATCAGTCTCTGCTCTTCTGGAATTGGTTTACACTAGATTGGAACATTTCTATAAAGCTCTGGTAGCATTCAGCTACAAAGACCAACCTACCTGAGGTCAGGCACGGATGTTAGGTGACTCCACTCATCCCATAGCAACTGGAAGGTGTCCATCACTTCAGAGAATGCAGTTCCTCTGCTCCATAGCTTAATGCACCTCTAGTCAACACTTGGTGGCAAACATGTTGTTGAACCTGCTGAAAGTTTTGTTTAGCAATAACAACACAGTCCAGCTCAGACATACATGTAGTGAATTTATTCTCCAAACTAGATCTATTAGGCTGAATGAAATCTTCTACCAGCGTTCTGTAAAGCTTGTCCAGTCTAGCAAATGTTGCTCTGAAGCGATACGTTTGTGGATGGAATTTGGATATGACAGTTCTTCAGTTACCCAGCTTTGAAATAAATATGTAAGTTATGTAGTTATGAAAGTGATGAAGTGAAGTGTAAGCCCACATAAGCGCGTTTTTAATGATTAACTGTGGTACTACTTCATGTCTGGTTTGCAACAGAATTCATTGCAGTAGTTACTTTATTTCCTGGATGTCATTCCTAGAAGTAGTGACAGTGTTTTAGGGTGACTGATGTTGAAAATATCCACCTCCTGCTTTGTTGTGGCCAGAACTTCAGAGAAATATTGCAGCAAGAGCAGCACCCTGTCCACCTCCACTTCATTCCTCATTGCCAGTATGGATGACTACACACCCCTACGGGGACCCACACACGCACACACACTTGAAAAAAACTGCTGAATCATGTTGTAATGCACTCTCATTCAGAAAGGCCTGTCTCAGCAGATTGCTGTATCTGTGCTTAGAGAGCAGCTCCTAAATCATGCTTCCAGACAGAGCGGGGAGTTGGGCTTGGTTGCATCATGCGGCCGTTGTGAAGCCGCTGTTAAACAGGCACTGCTTAGTTATTGTGTAAGGCCTCTTGTTGGAAGAGCGGCGTTATTGCCGTGCATTCGGAGGGTTTTCCAGCTGACCGCTCCACTGGACATCACGCCACTCATCCAGGCTCGCTGTCTGGGCAGAAATACAGCATAATCATCTGGCACGGCTACAATCCTTTACAAACACCCACGCATTTACTAACTTACAGACTGAAAAATAGTCAAAACAGTTCATACACATTACCTCCATAGAGACATTCACCACCCTCTTACAGGCAACCACACACACACACCCGTAACACACCCCGGAGCACATACCACAATCAGAAAAGATTTTTCAGGTGTGTCCACTCTTTACTTTTATTGCAGCTTCTATTCTTTTCAGGAGACTTGCCTTCTGTTTTTCAAGCTAATCTGCAGGATGTTTTTTTTTACTCTTAGATGTTGGTGTATTTTCTAATATCTAATGATTTAAATAATCCTATGCATATTCATCCTAAGCAGTGATGTTGAGGTCTGGACCCTGGTGTGGGCAGCCCATTGGTCTCAGATCGGCAGCTTCTATGTGTGATTTGAAAAGCTTCTGCTTTTTCCCCCCTTTTTCTCAGTAACAGCTTCTTGGCAGCTAAACATAGTGATGTTTTCTCACAGTGGAAAGATGGACGGAAACACCTGAGGCTTTTTTTCTCAGCAAGAATGAAGCTTGATTTTGTCCTCTCTCTCTTTATCTGATGAAAATACAACATATACAACTGAGAAATGTTGCTGTTTCTGAAATATATATATATATATATATTTTTTTTTATTCCAGTAACACATTGGGACAGTGTTGAGACAGTTTACCACCAGCGTAAAGGACAGTAAAATTCAAAGTCAAATGCAGTTGGGGTCTCCTTTGTCATAGTCTTGTTCTATAATGTGCCATTTGAATGTTTTCAGTTGGTGACCGATCTGGACTGCAGGCAAACCAGTTTAGCACCTGAACTCTTTTACTACAGATAATAGGTGTAGAATGTGGTTTGTCATTGTCTTGCTGAAATAAACATGACCTTTCCTAAAAAGACGTCATCTGGATGACAGCATGCGTTGCTCCAAAACTTGATAGATGTTCAGTTCACCCAAGACATGAGCCCTAATGCCCCTAAATACCATCACGATTGTTGGCTTTTTAACTGTGCACTGATAAGAAGCCAGATGGTCCCTTTCATGCTAAACGTGGAGGAAGCAGCATCCAATAAGAATGAAAAATTTTGATTGGTCAGACAACAGGACACTGTTCCCCTTCGCCTCCGTCCAATCTAAAAGAACTCAGGTCCAGTGAAGGCGCTTTTGGGTCCTGTTTATATATGTTTTCTTTTTGGCATTGTAGAGCTTTAACTTGCATTTGTGGACGCAGTGATGAACACACAACAGTTTGAGAAGCGTTAATGAGCCTCTGCAGTGATTTTCAGTGTCTGTTTAATGCAATGCTGCCCAAAGGGGAGAGGTTAAACCATCCTCATCCTTCGAGTGACCCTGTGTCTCCTGGATGCTGGTTTTATACCTAATCAAGTTACTGAACTGTTGCCAAATGACCTAATTAGTTTTGAGATGTAATATATGAATATGAATCAAAATGACTGAGAAAGATGTTTAGCTTTAAGAATTAGAAGCAAAATCTATTTAAATTCATATAAATACATAATTACATAATAATATTTATCATTTTATTCATTGTACGTTATTGAAAACTATTGAAACATTAAATAAAACATCTTAAATAGTTTTTTTAATATTTAATTTTACATAGTGCAAGTTATTGCATTTGAAATAAAAACTAAATATTTATATGTCAAGAAAACCTTTGAATGGTGTGAGATTAAGGTTCATATGTTACTTTCATGCATGCGTCTTATTAGTACCAAAAACTGGTGCAAAAGACTCAGTATGTCTGGTCCTTGTAAACAAAAGCTGAGGCCCCAGGTGAGACGAGGTTGTATAACATCTGCTGATCCACTGTCTGAAGGTTGGCCCGGCAAATATTAATGTAGCAAAGCGTAATTGAATTACATTTTCTTTTCTCCACAGAGACACGAAGCCCCATTCTGTCTCGCTCGGCACTGGAGCCATTTGAGTGGCAAGTGTGCACATTGATTTTCCAAAGGATCGGGATTGTTGCTATCAATATAGTAGCTATTTACAACACTCACAATATAACCGTGGATTCAAATGCAAATAACAGCCTTTGCAGAATCGCCCTTACAACTGAACGGAATCTGGAGGAGAATGCAGCAGAATTACACGCCTGTGTGACTGACAGCAAAGCCAGGACATGAAACATTTTATTCCAAATGATTGTGAAGATAATGTTTTCTGTACAGCCAAGCTGCAATGCGATCTCATGCACTCATGTGCACACATCTAAGTCACTCTAATAGAAGCTATGAGCTCAAGACCAAGAAAATCTTGTAGTGGGCAGATGGAAGGTCATGGTCCCGTGTGTTGTTCAGCGATCATTCAGCTGCACTGAATCTTTGCTCAATGAGCTTTCTGCAGCTTTCTGATTCACTGCTTGGCAGTGCTCGCACAACACACTGGGCTTCTTTGTAAACTACTGTCATTTATTTTGGTCAAGACACATTTATATGTTTCTTTATAGACATCCAGCTTATACCTGTGGCTTAGATTTATATCCGTGGTTTACACCATGCATGTGGTGACACAAACTCTGGATATGCTTAATGCATATGCTGTAAACAGATCTGCCCACACACGAAGATTTTCATAACACACAATCATATGTCGGCCAATGAGAAAGCTGTTTCTGACTGACCACGACTGCACCATGGAGGCACAGCAGTAGTCTAAGGGGCCCATATCATTTGACTATTTGGAAACAAGGATTAATCAAAATAAAGTTCCTCCTATGGACTAAAACTTGTTTTTTTAGTAGTGGCAGGAGAATGGCAGCTTTCTTTTTAGAATGAAAGTATTGATAAATTGCAATCTTTCAACTGATCTTTAAAAAAATTCAAATATTTAAAAAAATCTAAATATTCAGTTTAATAAGAAACAAAGGTGAGATGTTGGCACAGTCACCTCCCAACTAAAAATATCCTATTAATTATTTTGTATATATTTTGTTTATTATTATCTCAATTAAGGCCTTGGGTGGTCCACATAGAAGCCTGTTTTGTATTTAGTGTTTATGTGACTGAAATGGCGGTTAGCATTGCATTGAGCTGTTAGTGGCAGTTTGAAAAGACGCAACGACTGACTTCACATGTCTTGGAGGAAGTGCATGCTAACTGCCATTTCTGTTATACATTGTTTAAAGCACATAAGCAAGTCTTTCCCAGTTTGAGGCCAGTGTATGATGACATTGTGTGATGCTAACTGGCAGAATATAAGCTTCTATTACTTGTTAACCTTGTTGCTCGTCTGCAAATAAAAAAAAGCAATAGAAGCTTATATTCTACCAATTAGCATCACACAATGTCATCACACACTGGCCTCAAACTGCGAAACTTGCCTATGTGGTTTTAACAATGTATAACAGAAATGGCAGTTAGCATTACATTGAGCTGTTAGTGGCAATTTGAAAAAAACACAATGACTGACTTAACATGTCTTGGAGGAAGTGCATGCTAACCTTCACCCCAGCTGTGATAATATTGTGTGATAGAGGAGTGTACAATGTGTAATATGTGACACATTGTTATCAATATGAACAAAATAGGCCAACAGACCTGTAACAGATATTTCCTTTTAAAGACCTGAATTGTATTTGTTGTACAGCATGTGAAATCAGCCTTTTTCAAAGAGTCCATGGTGTTAAGACTTTTTTTCATAGCAGCCAAAAATATTACCTTTGTGGCCAGAGATTTGAACCCCATCTCCTGCATGCATGCTGCAGCATCTCCTACACACTAACTAATATGAACCTGCAAGTTGTAACTGTATTTACAGTTGTCTTGATGAATGCATTTCTTGCTTTTTATTAGGTTCATTGAGTTTCACATTGCAACAGCTAAAGTGCACCCATTGAGTACACCTTTCTGGGCAAGGATAGAAGTGTGCTGTTACATTTGACACCATTTGTGTAGAAATACCTTCTACTTTGCATGAAAACAGAGATGCTTAAGATATTTCTGTATCACAGCCAAATGCAATAAAAAACATTCTTAATATCAGCTTCTTTGTGATTGGTTTGTCAATTTGAATGTAACCAGTCAGGTTGCTTATGTAATATGTTCAGCGATTTGTGTGCCGAAATAAAAACCTTGCCCGTCTGCCGTAATTAGCAGCAACGATATGAGTATCTGTCAAGAGTGAGACATTAAAACAAGCAAATCATGTGGACTGCACAGCACTGAAGGGTGTTGCTAGAAGAGTCGGGAAAACATGCTCTGATGTTGAAATCCCTTATTTAGAGTGAACCATAACAAAAATGTGTTCCCACTAGCAGTAAACTGAATTGAGTTCACTTAGAAGAGAAGTGAGACCTGAATTTTTTGGTGGACCACGATTTGACATACACTCATGTACAGGTGGAGTGTTCACCTGTTAAAATGGGTCCACACCAAACAAGGAGGGTGTGAAAAAGTTCAGCAAAGTATGGAATTTCACACTAATTGAAATTATGGAATAACTGAAGATTCTCCTTCCAATCTAACAGCCTATAAATTCATATTCTTACAAGTTCTCTCAATCCCCATCCCCTCCACCTCTACCCTGTTCCTTAGTCCAAATAGTCTCACCCAGTCCAGATGGCCCTCAATCAGTCTTCCCTCATAACATCATATTGAAGGCATGGTCCAAACACACAGAAACTTAGTGTAGCATGTTCTGTGTTTTGTGTTTTTTTTTAAACTAACCATAACAAGCTCTGTTCCCAGTGTAATAAAAATAGTAAACATGGTCAAAAGTTAAAGCATTAATGATAAACCTGCATCTGCAGTGTACATGCGCCTACATTTGCATAAAACGTTGACGCTGAGCTGTGTAGCAGTGTGGCTAAGCATGCTGGTTTTAGTGAACGTGGAACCATGATGGCCTATTGTTTTTACTGAGAACAGGAAATATCTTTAGCCTATGTTCCCATATTAATTCAGACTTCTTGGTCATGTCTGTGGCACCCTAAGTCACCTATGTACCTTATGTTAGCAACAATATGCAGGAGTAGAAAGTAATATGCTACATTTACTCTTGTTATTGTTCTTAAGTACAGTTTTCCTTATAGCAATATTAAAATTAATATCATAGTACATGTATAGTACAGAGTAAATACACAATAGAGAGTAAAAATAAATTAGTATATCAACTCATAAACCAATTAAAACACAGTACAGCTAAATTTAATGATGCTTAATTCAGTTTTACAACTAAAGAAAGCTGTATTATCAATAATGATTTAGTGGTACAAATGCTCTACTGGGGTTTCAGTGAGATCATTCAGTTTAAAGTCTGGGGATATCATGCTTAACTTATTTGTGCTTAAGTAAATTACTACTACAGTAAAGGTACTTTGCCTTGAGTAGCAAGTTTCCATACTCTTTCCACCCCAACACGTAACAATACATGGCTAACATACCCTGGAATAACTGTTTGTACAGCATCGGTATATTTTATCGCCAGAAATCTTGCATACATTGTGTATGTCTTGCTGCATACTGAGATGATATAGGACGGCTGTTTCTGCAGACTAGTTAAATGATGGGGTATAAGCCCTCATTACTTGTTGGATATTTAGCCTTGTAGTTGCAGCCACTGAACATGTTTTGTCTCTTTCGAATCGCCTCTCGAATATAGCACATCTCTTCATGTCCAGATGTGAGCATGTACTAGAAGCAGGGCTGCTTTGTCAGGCGTCTTCCTAGAAAACCAGTTTGACAGATTGGTCAATTAGTGTATTAGGAGCTGCACTATAAAAAGCAATATTAACGCAACATTGTGCAGTGGGGCTTGCAGACTAATAAGATGTGATGACTGTTTGTTCGTGAGCCAGATGTTAAGCCTTCCATAAGCGAGTGTGTGATGACTGCCGAGGGTATTAGCTGTAAAGATGCTGTGTCTGAAAATAGTGTTTGAAAGCATCATGTGTGGGCACAGAACAAAGAATCCATTTCAAAGACAGTTCTCTTTTATTCTAAAGGCACTGTTAATATGCCTGTGATGGAGTGGAATTATAAATGCAACGGGTTTATTTAACTTCCATCCAGCTCGTGTGAATAGTTCTCTCTCTTGGAGCGGCTCTAGGAGGATCCGTGGCCTTGAAGCGTGTCACGGCAAAGGCGATTAGCGGGAATAGAAATTGACGCCTAAACGGTGAAAGCTTTGGATGCATTGTGGGAGGGAAAGACTATAATGCTCGTGGAACAATCCACAGCATCCCACTCGGCAAATTGTCGAAGGTACCATTTTGAAGGCTATTGCCGCGTGAGGTAAGGGTATTTTTAGGACGCGGTGGCTAAGCTGGAACATGAGCGTAAAATAGGAGTAGCCAGTACAATGTGTTTGTGGCCACTATGTCTGAAAAGCATGTAGGACAAATTGTTCTCCAAATCGTCGAAGCTCCGTATCCCTCTGTTCAAAAGGAAGGGATTGGTGTGAGGAGAATGCTGTCTAGAAAAATACAGATAAAGGCTACAGCCTCATTGCCTAGCGAGAGCTGTGGGCAGATGAGATGTTCCTTCTTTCCTTCCTTTCTTAATTTTTTCCGGCTTATTTTCAATCACACTCTTAAAAATTAAGGTTCTTCGTTTGTTTCTGGCTTAGAGGTACACTTCTTGGAAAAATCCTGCTATAAAAAACTTACATCATGCCAAGCTTCTTTAAACTTTAAAACAGTCCTTAAATGGCATCTCAGTGGCACAGCCGTACAAGCATTCCAATAAAGCATAGTTGGCTTCGCTCTCTCTGGCCCTCCATGTCTCCACATCACTCGGTGCAAGCTAACACAGGCCTCTGTTGACTTCATAGAATTGGCAGTTAGTGTTCTCCTCCAAGGGTGTTGAGCTGTCCAATAATATTGTGTTTGTAGCAGTTTGAGCAGATGGGGCAGTGCTTCATGTAACTCAAAACATTGTGGTAGACTTCATCCACACAGTTTACTAGCATTATACACAGTTGAGTCACATTATTATGACCATCCAGAGTAACCGCTGTGTGCAGCACACTGAGTGACTTATTTTCTGACTCAATAAGGTCCTTGTAGGTTGTTACAGGTATCTGGAGCCATGCTGACTGCAATGCATCCCACAGCTACTGGAAGGCACATGGGGGAGGATCTACAGAGCGAACATGATGATCAAGGGGGTCCCACAGATGCTTAATTGGGTTCAAGTCTGGGTAATTAGGGGTCCCGGATAGTACTTGGAAGTCTTGGTCAGCTCTTCCAACCAATGTGGGACATTTTTAGACATGTGACATGTTGCATTGTCTTTCTGGAAGATCCCATCCGTCCCAGGAAAGACAATCAGCATGTACGGTGTACGTGATCTACAAGGATGGATTCATACCCAAATCAGTTGAGAGTGCCTTCCCCATGGATGAATGAATTCAGAGAATGCCATAAAAACATTTCCCAGATCATAACGCTGCCACCTACATGCTACACATACTAATACACATACTAATAATAATTATTATTGTTAGTAGTAGTAGTTGTAGTAGTTGTGGTTTGTGGTGAAAGAAGAACTTTTACCAAGATAAGAAACACAAGTATCACTAAAATGCTAACTTTACAGGAGAAAGATAAAATATAGTTTCCTTTCAATAACAAGCTACTTTTGTTTCTATTCTTAAATTTTCACAAAATTTAAAGGGGTCTGTTGTAAAACAATTAAAGGAAAAATTATATATGACGTATGAATATTAGTGGCTGTATAGCAGTATACTCAATGTGATTGCTCAAACAGTGTCAGAGGACTGCCTTGGCAAATAAACTGCTAGAGTTTCCTAACCATGAAGGTCTGAATGTCATCTGCTGGGTTTTTTTTTGCCTCTCACCGCCCACTGGTTAGACCGGCTCAGAGAATCGCGGAAGCAGGAAATCGTGTCTCATGCACCTGCCTTTCACTAACACAGTCCACTGTGTCTCTATGCAGCTTAACTCTCCTCAATATCAATAAACTGCTCTCACCTGGCCAACGGTAAGCCATTATTTTTCATTGCATTGCTATAAAAAGATGTGTGAAACTTAGGAATAAAGAAATTAAGTAATTCAAAGGTTTTTATAAAAAAGAAACAAAAAAACAAAACACTGCACTCTGGGCTACAGTAGGCTGGTTATGATTTGTGTTGTGGTAAAGATACAGGATGTCTTTTACTTTCATTTTATTCCTTCCTGGATGAACAGCAAGTTGTGTATGATGCACACTTTCCTTTAATTATTTATTAGATTTCACTGGTTGTAATAACTCTGATATACTTTTATAATAGTTTATAGAAAAGCCTTCTAAACAAGTTGTGTGAGCTAACGTAGGCTGGGTACTTCCTAAACATTACAGGTGCAGCCTAACTGATCCCAGGCAACCGTTTTGTTGAATTGTTTGTGGTGTACGCTGCCACATATCCAGCCTGTCAGGTAATCGGACCTCACCCGGCCTCATAAGCAGCAGAATGTCAGAAAATGAGGAGTCTTTCAAGGCTGTGCAGCTAGACCAAAACGCTGCAGAGTCAACTAAACCAGAGCCAGAGGTCCTTCAGCCTCATCCTAGTGGAGCTGACTCGGCCAGCACTGAGGCCACAGAAACAGAGAGAACACCAGCCCCAGCATCTACTGCAGCTGACCAAAGCGGGAGGTGGGCTTCCGCTGCGGAGAAGTTCAAGCTCAAGAGATTTTTTGTCCTTCGGGTAACACAAAATATCTTTTTCTTGATTAATCAGAAATCTTTACGCTCTTAAAAAATAGTGGCTTTGATATACAAGTCCTATAACCATTAATTGGTGTAGAACCTTTATATTACAAGCTATTTTACTTAAAAGGGCTCTTAACATCCACTGAAAGGTTTTTAGGGAACCAAACTCGGTTATTTTGTAGCTAGGGAGCCCTATCCTGGTCCTGGAGATCACCTGTTTCTGATTTTAGATGATCTGCATCAGGTACTATGATAGGCCATTTCCTGTGTTTCATTTGGCACCTTTATTTTTAAGTTAAAAGTTAAGTTAAAGTTTTTGTTAAAGTTGGTAATGTTCTGCTGATATTTCATGTATTTGCTTAAAATGAGTTACATTATCAAACAAATGATAAGATAACAGGATATTACCAATTAGGATCATATGTATAATATTTGAGGTTTAAGTCCAGCTCACAGGTATCTTTCCAGTGCTGACACCAGTCTACACTCGCTATAGCTTTATAGCAAAACACAGTCGTTATTGATTGGATTAGCATTTGTTGTGATGGTGAACACATTCCGGTCCAACAATACTCCTCACCACACCCACTGTAAACATGCCTAATCATCCATTCAGCTAACAGATTAAGGCCATAAAACTCATTCAGAATAACTTACTTTTCTACTTACTGTTTGCAGTCTAACACACAGTCCCTGCCTGGAGACAGCAGTGGCAGCTCTTTTTTCCCTCTGACCTGGAAACATTTGGTTACCAAATCATGTCTGTGTGGCAGCTCACACACAGAGACATTGTTCAGTTTGCAGAGTGCACTCAAAGTTTGGAGAAAAAAAACCTACGCTGTCACAAGAAGGCTGAGAGGCCTGCTAGACGATTTTTACTGAAATATTAAAAGGCATGTAAAGTAACAGCTTGTCAGTAAATAGAACTTAAGAGGACTCAACTGCCACATCTTTACTGATTTCCTGATTATCTAGACCTAGTCACTGCAGTTTTTGCCCTAATCGTGCAGAATAAAACTAACTTTGTTATATTCTGTTTCTGGTTTAGCCTGGAACTCTGGATCACGCCATTGAGAATGTCAAAGCCTTTGTAAACCCAAAGGATGATGGTGCTGTCGAGAGCATTTGGCTAATGGCTGAGTATGTTTTACTTGTTCATTTTAAATGCAGCAAAAAACAGTTTTTTTTTATTTATTTACTACTGGACATGAACAACATAAAGTTTAAGAATTTTTAAAAGCATGAAACTAAGAAAAACACTACTAATTTTATGCCACTGGTCACATACAATAAGGGCACTTTTTTTCCTGTACCTTCTTTTAAAGCTCAGTCCTTAAGGGGGGTGGGTGCCACACTAAGAAATTCTAAAATTCATGTATTTGTTGTATGTACATTTAAAACAATGGAAAGAAAAAAAAATCACTAATGGTCTCTGACTTTGAGACCCCACTGTAGATACATGTAATAGATATGGTGGCATGCAAAGATTGTGCACCTCTTGCCAAAAGCGGGAAAAGATGACCTGATTTCCAAAAGGTACGAAGTTAATGATTACACACTTCTTTAATATTTTATGTCTTTTACAGTTTCAAAATAATAAAAAAGGATGAGGGCTCAGAGCAAAGGTTTGGGCATCCTACATAGTCAGTTCTTAGTAACACCCACTTTGGCAAGTTTCACAGCTTGTAAATGCTTTTTGTAGCCAGCTAAGGGTCTTTTAATTCTTGCCCAAAGCATGATTGGTCCACCTTATTATAAGAAGAGCTGTTATTTTCAGGGTTTTCCTTTCCGCACCTCTATTCCCAATCATACATTTTGTCATTATGGCTAAGATTTATTTTAGCTTCTTTGTCAGTCAACTTGACTTGTTTTCATAATGCATTAGTCTTGTGTAGATGTTCTGTGGCAAATGCTTGAGGCTGAATTTAGTGGTGATTCTTTCATGACTGTCATTCTTGTATAGATGCTACCAAAATGTAAAACTTCCTTAAAGGTATGTTGCAGTTAAATATGGTGGAGGAGGGGTTGCCTTTCTAGCAATCCTGTAAAACTGAGTTCAGCAAGTTCTGAAAGTTTGATTTGTTTGATTCTTCATACAGTCTTCTCCTACTTTGTGGGCATTTATTTTATTTTCTAAGTGTAGCCCATGGCTGCTGGTTGCTGGGACAAGGTTTGGGAAGAGTATTTATAAAGGTTTAAAATTTGCATCACCTGACCTTGAACAGGCCATAGTCCTAGCAATTGATAAAAGGTTTCTGAGAGCTCAAATCTTTTGGGGTGCTCAAACCTTTGCATGGTGCTTCTGTCCTCCTTTCACTCTTAAATTGTACAAAACAAAATATTGCGCCAATCTTGTTTTAAATGTTGAAAAGAATGTTTTATATTTAACTTTGTCTTTTGCAAACCAATTCATCGTTTTTGACAAACTCACTGATTCCAAGATGTTTCTATCGCTAAAAAACTCAACATAAATAATCAAATATTATGTGGTTCTTTATTATTAATTACAATATCTGCACATACCCGACCATACACCTGTGTGTCAGCATGGGTTGATTGTCATCTCAGTCAGTAGAGCTGCAGTTTTTTAAACTTCTAGACAACCTTATGGCCCTGGACACATACTGACCGTGCCCAGCCTCAGAATTTTATTAATTTGCATTGTTTTGTTCGTTTTCCAGGGGAAGTTGTGTAACTTGGTTACCTGTCTTTGTTTTTGAAAGGACTTCCCTCTTTCTTTACTAACATTTAAAAGTCCTGTTGCTTACCATGTGGTAAGGAAGTGGCACATATGTAAATGGTGAACAAATCATTGTATGTCAGGCAGTGCTTTACAGAGAAACACACATGTCAGCCTTCAACCTCCAATCAGTTCATATGCAATATGGACCAAAGTGGTGGCATATGGTGCAGTCACTGTGTGTTACTGTTACTGTTGCTGGAGCTAGCGCAAGTATTTTAAATAGACTATATTATACAAGCGTCTTAGAGATGGCACGCTGCAGAATGGCTACAGCTGGCAGTCCATTATTCAGCCTTGTGTTCTGTAACTAAGTAAGATGTGCAGGAAATTATTAAAGTGAAATAAACAGGCAGCAAAACAGGGCTGCTGGAGGACGTTTTGCTAAATGCGCCGGCGGATGTCAGCTCCTATCTGTCTGGATGCAGGCTTTCAGGAAACTCTTTTAAGACCATACCACGTGAGGATGAATAATATATCTCATTTTCCTCGGCCCAAAACACACACACACACACACACCCACACACACACACAACAGTTTCCTGCTCTGTGGTTGTCTCTACCCAAGAGTTTTTGTAACCTGTGCTATTGTTTTATAGAAGGCAGCGCTGAAAATAATTTATATGCCAGTCCGTCTTTTACATCAGGTGATATCATACATGTAGGTTGTGTACATATAAATGTCATTAGGTGATTGGATAGTGCTTAAGCTAAGGCCTTGTTTAAACTGGTTAAATATTATCTACTGGATTGCAGTGTTTGCACTGGCTATTTTACAGTCATAATGCTCTACAGAGAGAATGATGCCAGATAACCTTTCAGAGACCCTGGAGGAGTCATTATTATAATTTTGCTGTGCTACATCTGTTATCTGTTTATATAAGCAACCGAAAAAAAAAGTGCATTTCCTAAAGAAAATTCAAAGATTTCACACAGCCTACACAATTGCCCAGTATTGCTACCATGTCCCACATGGTTTCTATGACGTATCCAAAGTATTTGGCAAGGGTATCTGAGGTTGCTTGAATGTAACTAGGTAATTGTTTTAGTGTAAGTACACCTCCTTGTTTCTAAACTCATTGTCCATTATATCAACTCTACTTACCACATAGGTGCACTTTGTAAATCTACAGACTGTATGTAGTCCATCTGATTCACTGCATAATCCCCTTTCACCCTGTTCTTTTGTGGTCATGACCCCCACAGGACCCCCATGGAGCAAGTAATATTTGGGTGGGGAATCATTCTCAGCACTGCATTGACACTGACATGGTGGTGTTGTGTTAGTGTGTGTTGTGCAGGTGTGAGTGGATCAAACAGCAGTGCTGCTGGAGTGACCTCAGTGTTACTGCAGGACTAAGAATAGTCCACCAACCAAAACTATCCAAGGCAAGGCAAGTTTATTTGTATAGCACATGTCATACACAGTAGCAACACAAAGTGCTTTACATAAATAAAGAAATAAGAAACAAAGTATTAAAATAAATCAGTTCAAAGAAATAAAAAAATACGCTGAGGCTGTTCTTCTTGAGGGTAAAGCACTCAGATGGTTATAGCAAGCTAGAAGTAGGAAGTAAGTAAAAGGTTTAAAAGTGCTGTTGGACTGTGTGCTGAGAAAATATTTACAAGAAAGAAAATGAAACATAAAAAATGAAGAAAGAGGTTTGAAATTAATAACTGTTGGGGCTCTTCTAACACTCTCGTTCAACTGATTCCATTTAATAGCAGCATAGTAACCAAACGCTGCTTCCCCATGTTTAGTCTTTACCATACGAAGGACTAGCTGACTACTTCCTAACGATCTAAGAGTTATGCTCGACTCATATCGCTGTACTAGAACACACAGATATGCTGGTCATATACCATTTAGACATGTATAGAGCAGTAACAGGACCTTGAAGTCTATTCTGTAACATACTGGTAAGGATTTAAGAATGGGGTGATGTGTTCCCTTCTTTTGCTCCTCCTGAGAACATTACAGTAATCGATCCTGCTGGAAACAAAGGCATGGATGAGTTTCTCCAGGTTTGGTTTAGACAGAAGATCTCTAGTCCTGTTGACGTTTTTAGGATTTGGTAATGGCTTTAACATGACTTCTAAAACTGAGATCAGAGTCCGTCCAGCTGACAGTGAAAGGTTTAGAGGATTACCAACACAAACTGTGGGGCGACAGATGAGCTGTTATCTCTAGATCTGCATCTGCTAGGTGGAACAGCAAGGTAGGAGGGTCAAACAGAGTGGGCAGTAAGTGGACATAGTGTTTAAAAACCCCAACAGCACTCTTCTTGTACAAGCAGAACACACATTATCACTCCACCACCATGTCAGTGTCACTCCAGTGCTAAGAATGATCCACCACTGAAATAATACTTGATCTGTGGTGGTCCTGTGGGGGTCCTGATTACAAAAGAACAGGGTAAAGGGGATTAACAAAGCATACAGCAAAGCAAATGGACTGCAGTCTGTAATTGTGGAGCTACGAAGTGCTCCTTTGCGGTAAGTGGAGGTGATAAAATGGGGTGTACCTAATGAAATGGCCGGTGGGTGTTTATGCATTGGTAATCTGAACAGTGTGCTTCCTACCCTCTGCCCAGTGAGTGCTGGGATAGGCTTTAGCACCTTGCATGAGCTAGGGAGATAAGCATGGAATGAAAATATTTATCTGTCTTCTAAAATAGTACAAAGACCACATATGAGATGTTGAAACTGAGATGTTTTGCATATGTCTATTTTGAATTTGTTGTTTCTTGTTTACTACTGTTTGTTGCATCACCTTATCTTTTAAAACACTGTGTTTGGGAACTAAGGTGAACCAGTTGTTGTAGGTTTGAAAGTAAAATGTTTTCTCATTCATGCTTGATATAGAATTTCATCTGCTCAACAAATCTTCTTTGTCTTATTTTTGTTTCATATTATACCATATGGTGTAGTTAGTGACAGGTCTGGACTGCAGGCAGGTCGCTTTAGCATCTAGACTCTTATTATTGAGCCATGTAGTTGCAACACATGTAGAATGTCCTTTGGCATTGTCCTGCTGAAGTCCTTCCCTGAGGACAACGTTATCTGGATGACAGCATGTGTTGCTCCAAAATTCTATATATCATTCAGCACTCAGCCTTTACCGTTAATGCTGGAGGAGGCAGCGTTCAAAAAGAACACACAGGACACTTTTCTACTTCGCCTCAGTCCATCTTAATCGACCTGGGGCCCGTGTGGCATTTGTGGAACCTGTTTATATTTGGTTTCTTCTTTGCATGGTGGAGGCTCAACTTGCATTTGTGGATGCAGCAACAAAGTGTGTTCACAGACATTAGATTTTGGAAGTGTTGTTGAGCCTATGCAGTGATTTCCACTGTGGAACTGTGTCTGTTTTTAATGCAAGGCTGAAGATCATGGCCTTGGTTTTGAGCCTTGTCCCTTGCATACAGAGATTTCTCCGGATTCTCTGAAGTTTTTTGCTATGTTACGCTAAAAACATTATTCTTGAATCTACCTGTGTAGTGGTCCCCGTCTTTGAAAGACTTGGCTTCTCTGGGATGCACTTTTTATGTTACTGATCTGTTGCCAATTAACCTAATTAGTTGTGAGATGTTCCACCAAATGTGTTTTTTTTTTGCTCCATCCCATTTTTTTTTGCTGGCACCTAATTTAAATTAGGCATATATTTTTCAAAAAACAATAACATTTCAATATTTCATACAGTGCTTTGTAATATTTTCAATCAAATATAGGGTTTTTATTTATATTTTGTGCAGCGTTTCAACATATTTGAAAACTGGGTTGCACTAACCAATACACATTTTAAATCTGTACTTTTGCTTTTATATAGCTGCATATTTCAATGAGCCATGAGTGACACGTAATTAAACTACATTATGCTTTTATTATTGCCAGCAATGGCTCTAAATTCTAGGTGTTTGAGTCAAAGGTTGAATACCTCTGAGCTCTGGTCTTTAATGCCAGTTGTTGAGCTCATTAGGGAAGCAATATTTGCCCTTTGAGCTGTGGAGGGAGTGGTGTGTTTGAAGGCTCCAGGTTGGCTCAAGGAAGGCTCTGTTTACAGTATCATCCTAACAGTCCCTGAGGCTTCTCGAGAGTAAATGGGTCAATGAGTGTGTCTGTGTGTACGTTGGGTGGAGTCCTTTCACACTTCTCTATCCCCTAGACCCCCATGTCCATTAACCGTGAACTGAGTTCACAGGGCAGTCAGAGGAATGTCTAGCATAGAGCCATAGGGCCTCTGATGTCTGGCTATGTAGAGCCATGTTTTGTAGAGTATGCACACTATATAGTTTGTGTAGAGGTTAGTGGTTGTCTGTGCTTGAATTTTTTCCTAAGACTTCCTATATAAAGTGGCAGGTGTCACATAATGTCAGTCAAAAATAATTGCTCTCATGCATGTACAGTACTGTGCAAAACTTTAAACATATTCTTGCTGTATTAATAAAAGAAAGACAAAAAACTATGCAATTCCAAAAAAGTATCTTAGAAATAAAAAATGTCCACATGTCAAATGTTTTTATATTTAATAAAAAAACTGGTTATGTTCTCAGAATAATGGAGTGACCAGCCCCAGAATCCAGACCTCAATAGCACTGAATGGTGTGTGAATATATCCCTACAGATTTCTTGAAAACTAAAAGCAAGTCCAGTGAAAAGAATGGAGGACAAAGAGTGGACAAATAATAACAAATAATATTGTATTTTAATGTTAAGATTTAAATGTAAATGTAATTTGTTTTAAGTGTAATTTTCTTTTAGATATGCTTCTTTTCCTGGCACTGAAAAATGATTAACTGCTGTGACTGGAGGTCAAATAAATGTGAGGGTGGTGCCTGACTTTAATTCTCTGCTTGTTTTAGTGAGCTATATGTGAGAGATATCGCCTGCATATTGGACAAACACACACACACACACACACACACACACACACACACACACACACACACACTATATTATTTCAGAGAATTGTGGGGCCATAACATAAACTACCATTCAATTTCTAGAGACTTAGCCAAACTTAAACTAGAACTAGGACTAGCCTAACTCTTAACCTACCCTTACCTTACATTGTGCGGAGCAGCTGGTGGTCCCCATAGGGGTTACGTTCCCCACAACATAAGCGTATGAACAGGTTTCTGTCCCCACATTGTGGTATAAACCTCACGCAACAAAAACACACACATCTGGACGTCTGAACGATCACATGTTCTCAAATCTTCCTGCTGAGAGACACTCCAAGAAAAGGAGTGGAGTGAAGAAAGAGGGAGAAGATAACAGTGTTGTTTTCCACTCTAAAACTTCCTCTCCTTCACATGCTCCATAACTCTTCTCTCCTCTGCCCCACAGTCCCTCTTAAAGCACATGCTTACCTGCAGCAGCAGCAGCACACTGGAGCTAAAGCACTCGAGCGCCAGCAGCCCGTGTTTAGTGTTTGTTTCAGAAAAAGGTCATTCATATTCAGGGCTCATGTGCCACTGATTCGTCTTCTGAACTCGTCTTTCGTCTTTGTGTCAGTGTCGCGTTTGGGACCTGCAGATGCAGGCATTCATATTTGATGAGGTTTTTGCCAAAGGCAATTCTTGAAATTTTGAAGCTTTTAGAGTATGTACATAATTGAGAGGCTTTTGCGCTTTTGTCTTACCTCAGAATAACTCGCACAAATCCGCTCCGCTCTGTCAAAATATGCCACCCACCACTGCAGAATTAGACAGACGTGCTCACAAACTCCTCAAGCAAACGCTCACACGGGCCCTATGAACGTCTACCATACACCCGAGACACCGGCGTGCTTTCTTAATTTCTAAGAATTACAGCGCGGCCTGCTAAGCGTTTTCCTGTGATCTTTTTGTTTTTCTGCGATTTATTTTAGTCAGATGATACACAATGTGGATCAGTCCTTCTTGGGATCACAGCTTGAGATGTAATTACTCTGTTTGCAATGAATTTATTCAAGGCGCCCTGAGCGCTAATCTCTGAAAGCCAAATAGATTGAAACAGTGCTTATTTCTCGCAGGTTCCGTTCCCTCGATCCTGTCTCTGACACCTTGGTGCCTAATCCGTCATTCTCTAATTTAATTTCCAGCAGCGCTTTTGTTTCCGTGTCTTTGCTGAAAACAGGGCTGGATGTGTTAGCGGCTGCCTGGTGTGAATATAGGCCAGTGCTGTCGGAGCTAGGCTAATGTATACAGCTCTGAGCGAGGCTCTAGAGTCAGACGGGCCCCAGCAGGAGCTTGAAGAACCCACGCTAATACGCCAACTACACAGATCCGAGCACTGCTAGAGCAGTAAAGAGTTCTTAAAAATCAATTGAATGTTGTTATTTAATTAAATATGTGACTTCATATGAATGCATAAGTCTCTCGCTGCTGGCCTCTCGTAGAGATGCATACAGCCGGTCGATATCGTTCATGAAGCATGAGCTACAGACAGACAGCAGCGGGAGGTAGATCTTGTTACTTAATGGAAACTGTTCGTATTTCGTGAGTGTGAGTAGGGTTGCCAGCTATCAAGGACGAGCCTTAAAGGGGCTGTCGACTTAATCTGTTAATCTGTTTATTCCTTCAGCTATAGGCTCTAGAGGGAATGTACTATTGATTTTCAAGTAAATAACAATACTGGTTCGATTGAGACATTTTTCACTTTTGTAGATTTTTACTTTTGATACATTTGATATTAGTGTGACTAAAGGACGCAGACGTCAAGTAACCGTGGCTCCTTACTTCAGCCTTCACCATCACAAAACTCTCTTTCATTGTGTCTCTTTAAGCACAAGAGAGAAGTGCTATCTAGCGTTTTGAAAACCTAAAGAAAAGGAACTGTGGTGAAGTCATTGCAACACGACTTTAGTAAAAACTTGTCTGAAATGCTTACTTTACAAAGGTTCCACATTTACTCACAAGTAACACTGACCTTTGGAAAGCAGCACTTCTTTTCTTCTAGCTTTCTAAGCTTCTAGCTTAAATGAAAAGAAAATACATAGACTATATATGGACTATATATATACTACCAGTCAAAAGTTTTAGTACACTATGATTCCAGTAAAACAGTTTTAGTACACTACCAGTCAAAACTTTTAGTACACTATGATTCCAGTAAAACAGTTTTAGTACACCACCAGTCAAAACTTTTAGAACTGTTCTAAAACTGTTGACTGGTAGTGATCTAAAACGTTTGACTGGTAGTGATCTAAAACGTTTGACTGATAGTGATCTAAAACGTTTGGCTGGTAGTGTATCTAAAATGTTTGACTGATAGTGATCTAAAACGTTTGGCTGGTAGTGTACTAAAACGTTTGACTGGTAGTGTACTAAAACGTTTGACTGGTAGTGTACTAAAACGTTTGGCTGGTAGTGTACTAAAACGTTTGACTGGTAGTGATCTAAAAACATATATATATATATATATATATATATATATATATATATATATATATATATATATATATATATATATATATATATATATATATATAGTGGTGTAGTGGTTAAATGAACTGGCCAACTTTCCATGGTGTACTAATGATGATGAGCAGTAAGTACTTAGTATCATTAGTAAAGGATTAACCTATTAGGTGCAAGGAAGAGACTTAGCAAAACAACCATCAGCAAAATATCCTAAATATAAATTATCAGAGAATAAAAAAAATCTCACAAAAAGCCAGGCCAAAAACTACCAGTGAACGTCCATGAACTTTAACCCCTCAGGACTGCATTGGAAACCAGCATGCTTCTCTGATGGATATAAGTGCATGGGTTCAAGAAAACTTTGACAAACTGTTGTCAATAAACACTGTCAATCAGTACATCTGCAAATGTAAGTTAGTTGCTATGCACAGCGGAAGCTCCTCTTAATTAACTGATGCAAATATTTAGATTAAGATTAGATTTTTTATGAATATAATGGACGTTGTGGTTGTTATTAAGACTGAATGATATACAAACATTTTGGAGCAATTCTTTTGAGATGTGCCTGTTTATTTCAACATGGCAATGGCAAGAAACATTGTGCCCATCTGGAAAATAAGAAATGAACAAGGCTATGGGGGCTTCCTGAGTTAAAATGGTGCTGCAAGCAAGCAACTAAAGTTAAATTTGCTATTACAGGCTAGTGGGCTATGTAATGGCATTTGTGTTTTGTTGGAAGTGGGTGGTAAAATAATAATTAATAATAAAAAATAAATAACAAATGAATTAGAAAGCTATTATAATTTCAAGTGTCACTTTAGTATGTCTCTCTCTCTCTCACTCTAGGATTGATCACTGGAACAATGAGAAAGAGCGGCTAGTGCTCATCACAGAGAAATCCCTCCTCATCTGCAAGTATGATTTTATCATGCTAAACTGTGAACAAATCCAGAGAGTTCCGCTCAACTATGTGGACCGCATCACCCACGGGAACTTCACCTTCCCCCCTCGCTCGCTCCTTAAGTGAGTTACTCTCTGTGCTTCTTCTTCAAAATCTTTCTGCAAAGTTCTATTGCTGCCCAAAAGTTGCAGTGGGGCCTTACACACAGTTGGGGGGGTGGGGTGGGGGGGGGGGGGGGGGGGGGACCTATTATTATTTCTACTTACGTATTTTTAAACCGATGGCTCATGAATGGTAAACTTAATATTGCATTTCAGACACTAGTTTACATTACTGCACCAACTTGATACATGACAACAAGCTAGTTTTTAGTTTGTTTGTTTTTGGTTTTTGGTTATTGAAGTTATCTTTGACGCTTTTTTTTTGCACTGACTATTTTCACCACAGCTTCTCTTATTGGTGCATCTGCATCAGATAAGCACTGGCAGTAACTGTACTGTGAACCACAGAAATGAAAAGACAAGCATATTCAAATAGAACCCACAACAACTGGTGTTTTGTTGTCAAGCGTAATGAAGACTGCAGTGAAACAGAAACTCAGTCTCTCTTTTACTGTTCTAGGGTAAATCTTCACCTGTTCATGGTTCTGGAATGGTTAGCATGGTGAATCGGGTAGTGATTCATGCCTGCACCAGTATGAGCACTGTACTATAACTGGGTTTGATTACTGTAAACCATCTCAGTTCCGTATTTAACCTGTTCTCTGTCTAGAGATTAACTGCAGGCTGGTGGCCCATCATAGTGAATATTACATCTTACCCAAAATGTGTTGTTTTGTATAAAATGTAAAAAGCACTTTAATGAGTGAAGAAGACTTGAAGGCCAGTTCTCTTTCCTCAGTATTGTAACATTTACTGCTATTAAAGGGAGCATAGCTGTCGTACAAGTCATAGTACTTTATTAATAAGTTGTTGTTGGCAACAGTCATGTGGCACATGAGGATTTTTCAATTTAGCCTTGCAATGTCTTACTTTCTCAGTCATCAATGCCATAGTGAAGCTGCATTCCATTCCGCAGGGTCCCTAAACAATACTGTTATATTCCTACAGGCGTTAGTATGAGTTGTCAGTAAAGGAAACTGCAGTTGATAATTACCTTTATTTGTGTGTGTGTGTGTGTGTGTATATATATATATATATATATATATACACACACACACACACACACACACACACACACAAATAAAGGTAATTATCAACTGCAGTTTCCTTTACTGACAACTCATACTAACGCCTGTAGGAATATAACAGTATTGTTTAGGGACCCTGCGGAATGGAATGCAGCTTCACTATGGCATTGATGACTTAGAAAAAGTAAGACATTGCAAGGCTAAATTGAAAAATCCTCATGTGCCACATGACTGTTGCCAACAACAACTTATTAATAAAGTACTATGACTTGTATGTATATATACATATATATATATATATATATATATATATATATATATATATATATATATATATATATATATAATCAGACCCACAATGACTGGTGGACAAACTTTCCTGCGGCCTCTATGTAGTGATAAACTGTTGTTTACTACACTCTATGCATTTTGAAGGTCACTTCCAATGGAATGGTTTACTTCCTATGGTTTGGAATGACCCTGTTTCCATGTCTGAATACCCTGTATAATCCACTTTGCCAGTGATTGATTGTCACGAGAACTTTCACAATGATGATATAAGGCAGATAAAGGCAGAAGGATGCTCCATATGTTTTAGTTTTTCGTATACTGGAGGTACCCAAATGTAAGAGGACCTCTTTTTTTGCATTATTTTTCCCACCTAGAGGCCACTGGTAAGGTTTGGGGGTGTAATGTGTGCTGTTGTACATATCAAAAAATATCTTAATGATCATCATTTTCCAGCCTCTTTTGAAGCCTTAACGCCGTCATACGCTGGATGTACTGCACCATATGTCACACATACAAGATACACACGATAGTCACAGATAGTTAAGCAGACATTTTTATACTCTACTTGTATAAGCTGAAAGCTACTGGAGTTTTTGAACACCATGTCCACTCACTCTCCGCTCTATTAGACACTCCTACCTTGCTGGTCCAACTTGTAGATTTAAAGTCAGAAATGAAAGCTCATCTGTTGCTGCACAGTTTGTGCTGGTCATCCTATAGTCCACAGGCCGCTGTTTCATTTCATGCAATTTTCATGCAATTCATGCAATTCACAAACAATATTGTCCATTTAGCGATTAATTTAAGTGTATCAGCCTATTTTTGTATAGAGGCTCATTTTGCATATAGTCCTATTATTAGCAATTCTCAGTCCTCTGTCTAAATCTCCTGGTACGGCCACCAATTCAAGTTAAGGATGTTGTTGGGCTAATTGGTTGTTAGGACACTCTTGCTCAATTGTGATACACAGCTAAAAAACATTCTACTAAAAAGTGAGCATAAAAGGCAGCACAACATTCTAGGATAGTTTAGTATCTGAAGCATCAGCAGTTGATGGCTTGCTGACAGACTCCATTGAAAACAAGAAAATTTCACTGTGATCCCAAACTTTTGAGCAGTAGTGTATATCGTAAGTGGAGCTGATAAAATGGATTGGGAGTGTAGATGCAAGGAGGTGTACCTATAGTAAGAGTAAAGTTTATGTCACCACTACAGTCAGTGGCAAAAGTTAATATACTAATGTTACTCTTGCTGTTGCCAAAATATTACAGGCGCAATCAAACAGAGCCTGTGAAAACTCATTACAGCAAGAACAAGTTATATAGATTTACAGTTTAATTTACAAATTCATTTGACTGTAGAATTCATTAAAGTGCTCAGTAACCACCCATCTGCTCATATAAGTGGGTTTTGTATGTGACAAAAGTTATTTCCCATGAACATCAACCACTAAAGATGCAGCAATGAGACTCCATTGTCAAATGTCAGTGTTTTGTTTAATTATCCATTTTATAACTCATTTAATCCAGTTAGTCTTTATAGATGCCCTGATTAACCTTGGATGGAATCTTCCATGCTCTCTACACAGCAGCTTTGATCTTTGGCTTCCTTTCTTTCCCCCTCTCTCCTCATTGTGGGACTAAAATATATGCCAGAAAATAGTATGAATTATTTATCCCAGCAGTACTAACAGTATTTAAAAGGTACCAGTGGGCACAGCGCAATAGGACTTAACCAGTGACAGCGGAAGGAGGCCAGCATCTTCCCTTTGACTTTCTTTTTCCTTTTTTTTTAACTTGCTTGTCTTTTTTCTGGAGGAGGATTATGTGGAAGTGAATTGGATGTGAGCAGGGCTTTTATGAGGCAGTGTTGGGGGAAGGGGGGTGGGGTGTTGTCAGAAGGGCTCCACAGCCACGCTCTTGTGTAAGTGATTAGTGGCAGAAATTAATGTAGGCCTTTCATCCCAACCTTTTAAAGCTGGCTCAGGGGACACCAACCCAAGTAAAACTAATTTGATGAATAAAGCGTAACGCGGCGTGAAGCGCTTAGGAGAGGCAGCCCGTATTGGAGAGGCTTTATCTCTGCACATTACATTCAATTATAAATAAAACGCCAGTGAAAACCAGCCCAAAGTGCTGAAGGGAAGGAAAAAACAGGGTCTTTCTCTCTCTCTTTGTATCTTTCTCTCTCTTCTCCTTCTCTTCCCCTTTATTCTCTTCTGTCTTTACTCTGTCATATATTTCCATCTCTGTCTTTCACTCTTTTTGTTTTCTTTTTTTTTCTTTTTCTCTCGGTCTCAATCTCATTCTCAGTGTGGCAGATGCCAGTGCTCCTGACAAATCCCTACTTATCTGAAATCTTTCAGCACGCAAAACATCACAGTCTGCTCCACCGAACAGGCCCACTCACAAATCATCTTTATTGATCAGCGCATGCCCCCACCCGCACCTAGAATTTCACCACTGCCAGTCACTGTGATTGATAAATTCTCAATTCTGCTGCGATCAATCACCTTGCTAATCATAACTCACTGATATTGCCCACTCAGGACCTTTAGCTCCCCTTAGCGACGCTGGAAAACTCTTACAATTCCGCAGCGGGCCAGTCTCCATTGGACCTAATTTCTTTATACCATCAAACAGCATCATTCGAATGAATAATTAAGTGAACAGAGTGCCTCTTTGTTCCCTGGCCTCCTCCAAAGTGCAGCCCATGTCAGCATGTATAAATTGAGCTGTCCTTGCTCTATACATGCGTACAGACCTTCACTCTATTTCTAATCCAACCTGAGGTGACCCCTGTGTTATTCGTGCAGCTCTTTGAAGAAATTTCTCTGAGGAGATGAGCAGTGACGAATCATTTGCTGTAGCTGTGGGCCATGAATTGTTTCAATTGATTGGTGACTCATTTCCAGGTGTCAAGAAATGATGAGTCACACATTAGTATTAGAGGGAGTGGTGCGAGTGCCAGTGTGTGTGCGTGTGTGTGTGTGTGTGTGTGTACTTATGTTTTCAGGACAAAAAACTTTGCTGTAAACCAGAGAAAGGCAAGGTCAATCTACTAGATCAACAAAATGGCTCTGACTTTGTAAAGTGCATTTTTACAAACGCTGCGCTTTTCATTTTTACAACTGAGCCCGGCCATTTTAAGACCCCAGTAAACCACTGTGGGGTGGGGTTTAGGGATGGGCTTAGAAATCTCCTAGACTCCTATAATATACAAAACTATAAAAGTATAAGTTTAACTTGATGCATATTAGGTGCAAAGCCGATTACCAATCCACATAACATATCGAGCTTTACAGCTGAGTCCGAGCCTGTTCTGCACTGGCTGAGGCTCTTGCTGTTCACATACTTCCTTAAATGAATAAAGAAAAAACAAAGTTTTTGCCAGTGGGCTTTAATGTGGGCGTTAATTTGTCAGGCTTAATTTAATTTGTCAGGCTTGTTGGCCAAGGGTTGGCGAAGATAGCTAGCTTAAAACAGTCAACAACTGTGTGTTCATGAAGACGTTTGTTTATACCAAGAAGCAGACTGTATCTCATAGTCTTTGTTAAGGAGATCTGCAATGGGCCAGTTTGGCTGTTTGGCTGGATTATTGATTATTTTTAACCCATAGTGGTGCCTGAATAAACAAGGAAGTGACTATGAAAAGGTTGACAGGTTCCATGTTTGTTATCTGCTTTTGGGATCTGCGGTTGCTTTAGGACCCGGAAATGACTCTTTACACCAGATATTGAGCATTGAGCAGGGTAGTACATGCTCTAGCTCTGTCACCATGACACAATACGCTCTCGTTTGGTTCCTAGATAATTGTTCCAGTTTAAGGTAGAGGAATAGCAGCGGTGCTTTCACTGCAAACACAGCAATCACAAAGACTGAACCCAGTAACACTGATTGCACAGACAGTGATGCGCTACTTCAGGGTTTAGATCAAAACAATCACATATGATTTCTCTGGAGGTTTTTTGTTTTGTTTTTTTGTGGAAACACATCTGACTTGAGCTTGATGGCCACTAATGATCTGCTCGATCCCAGGGCAACAAGAGGCAGAACTTCGCTGCCCGTTTGAACATAAATCTTTTGTGTTTTAATAAAAATATATTGTTTTTTTGTGTCTATTACAGTTACTGAGCTTGAGTCATGTAGACCGCTGGCTAGTGTTTTTGAGTTTTGCTCCAAATTGGCTGAAATTGCCATTCCGGATAAAATGTTTATATGATAAAAACTATTTATATCACTAAAGCCAAAAAGTTAAAAGTCAAACCCATATTTAAATGTAACTGGCAATATATTATTATTGATGCTTCTGCTGTTTTTTTTATTCTTAATTCTGGAAACAAAATATAGTGGCCTCTGACTCAAAACACAGATAGTTGTCTTATTGCTTTCACCTCAAAGTTGCTTTCCCTGTACAGTTACCATTCTGGAGATTGTGTTGTAAAAAGATGCTATATAATTTTTTTAGAATATATAATAAATTGTACAAAAACCCAAATCTGTGTTGGTATGTGTGAGGGTGTGCGTGTGTGTATAAAGTGGGAGAGTGAGTGTGAATAGAGCTCATGGTGCTTAGAGACGGCCCGGTGACCGTGAATCAGTTTTTTTAGGAGGAGAAAGGAAACAGAGGGTGTGCTCTCATTCATTTGCTGTCTTTTTATTTGATTGTAAGTCCATTTGGGACACCTCATCTTTTTCCCATGAGTCATGGAGGTGGACCATCTCTTTTGCATAAGCATCATGGTTCATTTGGGGCTGCGCCTCCATAGTGCCTTAGTCACGGGTTTATGGTAAAGCTTTGATGCTGCTCTGGTAGAGGCCCTGGAAACATGTCAGTAACCTGCACAAAACATTGGGGGAACGTTTTGCTGTGCTTTGCAGTCACCTCCATTATTTCTTTAAGCAGTTCACAGAGCCAGTGAGAGGCAGAAATAACCCAGCGTGTTTCAGATGGGGAGTCGGGGATGTGCTTTTGAAAAGTGCTTTTCTCTCAAACCGTCTAGACGCGGTAATTACCCAGTTACCCCGCACATCACTCTCGTCTTCCTTTATTCCTGCAGAGGAGAGCTTGTTGTGCGGATTTCAAAGAGCAGCTCTATCCGAAACGTTTTCAGCAAATTGACTGTAAGAAAATGGTTCGGAAAGGACTCTCTATTCTCTCTCTCCCTCTTGCGCTCTCTCTGTCTCTTTCTCTGTTTCCCACTTTCTCTTTTCCCTAACATTTTATGTGCTGAGGAGTGAAGTATTTTGAGACACACACACAGGATTTTATGCTTTAAACGATTCAGCAGGCAGCTCGCTCATTAGCGGCATGATCAATAACAGGCCTTAGATTACATTACCTCCTGCAAAAGGTGAGGCTATTTTTGTCCTCTTGTCGTGGGTGTTAGATCCATTACCGTATGATTTAAAGGGATTTGTTTTGTTTTGGGTTTTTTTTGGTGCAGGTCCCTCTAAGCAATAAATTGTTATATTATAGTATCCTTAGCAGCCATTTCCATGCATGCAGCAGCATTTGAATCCAGTCTAACAGGTAAGTCATGTTATCATGGAAAAAGCTGGAGAACAACATCACACATAAGCAGTGGGTAAACACCACTAACATGTCAAGCAAACTGTCCACACAATAGGTCGACCTTTACATGACTCTCTTCCAGGCCATATACTATTGCTGCTGCCATAAGAACAACTTTACTGTCTTTTACACTGCATGATTACATTTCATGATGAACCGACCGTAGAGACAAAGCTTTCAAGTTTTCCATCCACCAACTTAACAAAGATGTAAACAGTCATTCAGGCTGGTTTGGTGTGAATTGAGATTTTATATTTTATTATCTTTGCAATAAATTAATTTCATCATTCATGCTTCAATGTCTTCTTTAATTTACTAGTTTTTGATCATCACAAATCCTAATTTAAGATTTTTAATAAACTTTTTTAATAAAAATCTTTTTGTATCACTAACCTTCCATCGCACAGCATGGATCAAAACTGACTCTTAAGTATTCACTATGAAATTTAATAGGAAATATTGACATTTGTAAATATTTGCAGTCAGGAACATATTTATAAAGTAAACAAATAAAAGATTGATGGTAATCAAAAACAAGATTTTTAATGAACATTTGGAACATTACATGAAATAAACAGATTTTAAAAGATATACCAGAGAGATACTTAGCAATATATAAAATAACATAGGGGATGAATATGGGTCAAGTTTGACCCATGTTGTGTATTAGAAGAGGTTTGTGCTTGTGCATCAAAGGGTTAAGGATCCAATCATGGCAGAGGTGTGCATGCAGGTTGTGGCAAAATAGTCCCTAAAGAAAATTTTGTTTTGTCCTCAGATTCACATACAGTCATGGCCAAAAGTCTTGGCACCCCTGAAATTTTTCCTGAAAAGTGTTCCTCCCAGAAAATTATTGCAATTACACGTTTTATTATAAGGACGTTTATTTCCTTTGAAATAAAAACCCTGAGAAAAAAGCCAAAATTTATATAATTTCATGGAAAACTCCAAAAATGGGCCAGACATAATTATTGGCACCTTCAACTTAATATTTGATTGCATAAACCCAACTTTCTGATACTGGCCCTACATTGTGACCCTAAATCCTTTGGTAATCTTCAGATTTCATGATGCCCTGCACACAATCAAGGCACCCAGTGCCAGAGGCAGCAAAACAACCCCAAAACATCTTTGAACCACTATCATATTTGACTGTAGGTACTGTGTTCTTTTCTTTGTAGGCCTCATTCTGTTTTCGGTAAACAGCAGAATGATGTGCTTTGCCAAAAAGCTCTATCTTGGTCTCAAATGTCTGCAAGATGTTTTCCCAGAAGGATTTTGTCTTACGTATATTTTCTCAAACTGCAGTCTAGCTTTTTTATGTCTCTGCGTCAGCTGTGGGGCCCTCCTGGGTCTTCTGCCATAGCGTTTCATTTCATTCAACTGCCGATGGATAGTTTGCACTGACACTAATGCACCCTGAGTCTGCAGAACAGCTTGAACTTCTTTGGACCTTGATTGAGGCTACTTATCCACCCTTTGGACTGTCCTGCTTTGCAACCTTTCATAAATTTTTCTCTTTTGTTCACGTCCAGGGAGAGTAGCTACAGTGCCATGGGTTCTAAACTTCTAGATTATGTTGCGCACTGTGGACAAAGGAACAACAAGATCTCTGGAGATTTGTAATCTTTACATTGTTTATATGTTTCCACAACTTTGGTTCTCAAGTCTTTGAACAGTTCTCTTCCCCTCTTTCTGTTCTCCATGCTTAGTGTGGCACATATAGAAACACAGTGCAAAGATTGAGTCAACTTCTGTCCTTTCTATCTGGTATCAGGTGTGATTTTTATATTGCCCACACACAATACTTGTCATTGGTCAGTTTAAATGAGAACCACATGCTTGAAACAAAGTTATTTACCCACAATATTGAAAAAGCGGCAATAATTTTAACCATACACACAAATGAAAATAAACAAAAAACATAATTTTCTGGGAAAATTTCAGGGGTGCCAACACTTTTGGCTATGACTGTATTTGAGACTCACAAAGCCACCATCTGCTTTTTCCATGTTATATTAAAGCACAAACGATAACCACAGCTGTCGAACCAGTCGAAGACAATGCAATATTTTGGGAATTCTCCTTTATACAGTCAGTATGTGCTGTTCACACAAAGTACATAGGTGGGGTTATTCATTCTATTCATGGTGAAGGGGAAACATTGTTTTTGCTCCAGATTCACATATTTGTGCTTTGAAGCTCACAAGACATCAGCATTATCACCAGCCACTTTTCTTACTTTAAATTACAGCTGTTGAACCAGTCTCAAACACGAGAGCAGTGTTTTTGGGAATTGAGCTGTACTACTGTAGTTTTGAGATAAAGTGAGAGTTAAAGTGATTTAACAATTTTTTCAAATCCAATCATAGAAAATGGGGGAAAGTAGTCCCCTATAGAAAACTGAAATTATCACTATTTTGCCATGACCTTTAAAAAATAAGTTGGGAATGCAATGATGTGCAAACCATTCAAACCCTATATTTAATACAAAGTTGTAAAGACATACCAGATTTTATTGTTTATTCTGAATTTGATGCCAGCAACAGGTCTCAGAAAAGTTGGGACAGGTTCATGTTTACCACTGTGTGTTGCATTACTTCTTATTTTACCAGCCCTCTGTAAACATTTGGGAACTGAGACGACCAACTGCTGTAGTTTTGAAAGTGAAATGCTGTAGTTTTCCAATTCATGCATCATATAGAATTACAGCTGCTTGACCATTCGGGGTCTCCTTTGTCATATTTTTAATTTCATAATGCACCAAATGTGCTTGAGGCCAGTTTAGCTGCCAGACTCTTTTACCCTTTTATGAAGCCTTGTTGAAATAAGCAAGGCTTTCCCTGAAATAGACATCCTGGATGGCAGCATATGTTACTCTGAAACTTGTGTATATTGTTTTTGCATTAATGATACCTTCACAGAAGTCACCTTTGCCATGTGCACTAATGTCTCACCCCCATAGCATTACGAATACTGCCTTTTGAACTATGTGCTGATATTAAGCTGGATAGTCCCTCTCTTCTTTTGATTTCACAATTAGGTTAGGGTTAGGGTTTTTGATCGGCGGAGGCAGCGATCATGATTTCTAAACAGAATTGCATGTTTTAATTAGTCAGACCACAGAACAGTTGTTACACTTCGCCACAGTTCATCTTAAATGGAATGGGGTGTGTCTCTGGATCCTGTTAAAATATAATAACTTTTTTGCATAGTGAAGGTTTATCTAGCATTTGTAAATGCATTGTGAATGCAGTAAGGGGTTCCCGGAAGTGTTCCTGAGCCTATGCAATGAGGTCCACCGCAGAATCTGTCCTGTTTTAATGCAGAGCTGCCCGAGGGCCAAAGATGATGGCTATCCAGTATTGGTTTTGGGCCTTGTTCCATGCATAGATTCTCCAGATTCTCAGAAACTTTTCATGATATTTTGTACCACCAATGATTGCATTCCCAAATTCTTTGCTATTTGGATTGGTAAAACATTTTTCTTGAATTGTTGTACTATTTGCCAACTCTGAAAGTGAAAGAGTCTTCTGTGATGTTGTTAGTTACATGTTTTTTTTAGCATTGCACAACTACACCAGTCTGTTCAAACTTTTTTGGAACACATGTAGGATTTGGAGTTGTTTTGAATGGTAAATAATATGACTGCATTTGCATTGCGGTCATTGTGATGCCAGTACCAGTCACCACCGCTGTAAAGAAATTGATTAGAAGTTAATACATTTCTCTTCACATTTTGAGAAATCAATGCAACTCTTCATTTAGAACATTTACCCTCATTGCATATAAAGATAGGATTTCAGAGATATGAGGTTTTACAAGGATGTAGCATAAGACAGTGAGACAGTGTTTTGTTTACGCCTTTTCTGTGAATTTGCATGCTGCTACACAGCACTTGGGGCTGTTTTTTTTAACAAAATGATGTCAATTATCAGCGGAATACCCTTTTAAACCATTCTGGCGCTAATGTGTGAATCCAGGCTTGCTTTGCTTTCTACAAAAACATGGTGTCCCTCAGGGTCTGTTTTTATAGTCTGTTTGAACATGATCTTACTAAACATTCGACTGTAGTGTCTTGGCCTTCAGTACCAATTTGCAAGTATGAGACTGGCCTTTCTACTCTAACACAAGCACATTAGCAGGAGCAGTCTGGATGCCCAGCCTGACCTCATATTGTCAGTTTGTACCGCACTGTTCGAGACAAGCCCTTGTTTCTCATTAAGAAGTCACGATAAATGTGAAGAGACCGTTTTAAATGGTGACAATATGTGTAGTGCTGTTGTTTCTGAATGTGTGCCATTTGGCTGAAAGCACTGATCGGCCTATATTAAAATCACCATCACTGCTAATGCAGGGTCACCACAGAGCATGAATAGATAAATATAGGTCGAAAGGCCCAGAGGCTTGAAAACCCCTTCTCTAATGGGTCATAACATTAATAAGCAAATGCAAGCTTTCCTTAAAACCAGGGCCATTTGCAGCAATTAAATGGTGGTAACTGGTCCGGACGCTGTTTATAAAAGTGAAATGTGTAACTGCATACTGACAGCCTTTATACTATAGCAGCATTCTTTTGGAACAGTCATTCATTATATAACCAGCAGAGGGCAACATTTCACATATTTATGCTTGGAGTCTCAGAAAGACCGCAAAAGCACCACCAGCCACTCATCCCACTTTACATTGCACCACAGCTGTTGAGCCAGTCTAAGACATTGCAATGTTTTGTGAATTCTCCTACATACGATCGATCTGTTCTGTTCACAAAAGCATGTAGGTGGAGTTTGAACAAAACCAACAAAGCGCAGCCCCACAGTGTTGAATGCCGTAGACTTCCTGATATGGAATAGAAGGGATTAGCCTTGTTTCTTTTGGATTTGTTAAACACTTCTTTTCAACAAGCATCTGCTTGTCATATATTTGGTGGGATGAATGCCTAACTGTGTTGTACAGCTACACAGCATATATCTGAGTGTAGAATGACATAGCATTGGAGAGGGATAAGAGGTTTTAAACAGGTTTCTCAAATTTAATCATTAAACTCAGGTTATGTTGTCGCTTGTATCTTCAAAAAGGGAACTTTACAGGCGAAAGAAAAACTTCTCAACTTTTAATTTGAACTTAATAAAAGAACCAAAATGACTTTCATTATGTTCAAATTAAAAGTTACACTGTAAACTGTAAAACCTTTTTCAGTGGTCCGATCATCATGAAAGTTAAACAGAATGGAAAGAGAAGCTGGTGTTTTCAAATGAACTTAAAAAAAAGTAAAACAGAGATAATGAAATTTTTTGATTGTCAAAGTAAAATTGTGAAACTGTTTTTAAGTATTTTGGAAACAACAATGAATTAATCAATGAATTATATTACCCCGCATTTCTAAATATCAGATCAGCACTTGCTAGTTTTATTATAGGTTCCTTCTCAATGTTGTACAGCTTTCACAATCAATTAAGACTTACAGTATTTCTAGCTCCCTTCTTTATTCGGGATGCATCCAACATGTCTTTTTTTTTATTTGATTGAAATTTGGTACAGTTTTCTTTCGTCCTACTGATTGTTTAACTCTGTGATTGTCGTATATATTTATCTGTAACCAAACTAATGGTAGCTCATGTTGGTAGCTCATGTTGTTTCCCAGTACTTCTGCCTGCAGTCTGCTACACTAATGTTAGACGCTGCAAATGGGCCGCTCTCTGGCATGCGCTCACGCTGCTTTCTCTCTCCACATAATATTGAACAACCTTTCCCCTGCAGCTGTGTTCACATATTTCTTACATGAATTCTCTCCCTGCTCTCCCTTCTCGTTCCTCTGCTGTCCCGCTGGTTCGGCGCTCTTGTCCTGTGTGGTCAGTGTGAGGCCGCTGGCTGGTGGGCGGCTCGCTGTGGAGTACGGCTCACTCTGGGGATCCGTTGAGCAATCGGGGGATTTGTTTGTTGGCTCCGGCGCTGTGAGAGCCACTTGCCATGACAGCTGGAGCAGGCCGCTGATATTTATCTGCTGTGTTGACTTACTAGTCCTCAACCACACAGAGAGCACTCAACCGCTGCAGGAATGTCCAGACACTGTCCTAAAGCTTAGCTAAGAATACACTGGAGTGTGTGTCTGTGTGTGTGTGTATGTGTGTGTTTGTTTTTAAGCATTCTCAGGTAATTACATACATACATTCATATGAAAACGTTTGAAGCCCTGGTCAAATGATATTTTGATGATTTTCTAAGTGAACGTAAGTTAATGCATCCTCTACAGACAGCACACTAAAACATGACATTATTCCACAAAGTTTAGTGCACAATTAATCACTTTGCTGTGTTGAACTCATGAAAATATATAAGGAGTTTAAAATGCGCCTGTTAAGTTGACTGTGTGTGAAATGTTTACATTTCCTCTGCAACTGTAAATGCAGAGTGTATGTGTGATGGGAAAGCCCGTCATTCATCCACAAAAAATCTGCCTTCCACTTTTTTCTTTGTCGTTTCTCCTTTCATGCCTCTTAATCTTGAAGACTGATGGAACAGACGAGTCAGGGTGTGTGTTAATCAGTGTATGTGAAAGAGGGAGAGAGAGAGAGAGTAAGTGAATAGGTGTGTGCATGGATGTGTAAGGGTGTATGTGTTTGAGAGTGTGTGTGTGTGTGTGTGTGTGTGTGAGAGAGAGAGAGAGAGAGAGAGAGAGAGAGAGAGAGAGAGAGAGACTCGTGGCACTAATCAGTGAAAGCTCTGCTCTGTACCATAAACAGTGTGTGTGTGTGTGTGTGTGAGTGTAAGTGCAGCCCAGCCCAGCCCTCTTTTGCCTGTCTCGACTGGCCCTCCTATTCTGATAGCTTACCTGGAATCATCTGGAGATTCACACACACACACACACACACACACACACACACACACACACACACACACACACACACACACAAAGACACACACACACCCTCTTTTCACACCACAAACACGTGTGCTCCAATGTGCACCCCCTACACCATTCAAATGTACATGAATCTTATGTATTAAAACTTTCTCTAACTCTCTCCCCCTCTCTAACTCTCTCTTTTTCTTCCCTATCTCTCTCTCTCTCTCTCTCTCTCTCTCTCTCACTCTCTCTCTTACACACACACACACACATACACACAGTCAGATATAAACTACTGTGACATTTATCTAAACATCTACACACACGTGTAGTCATCTTTTGGAAGTATCAGTATTTTATATATTTAGAATATAAAGCCAGTTATAAAAATGATCCACATAAAAATTATTATAAAATGATTCTAATATGTTGTGCACATTGACAGATTTCTAGTATTTAATAGAAAGCTAAGAAACTAAGAAAACTAAAAAATGCTTAAAAAGGAAGCGTCTTAAATCTTTTATTTAAAATTATATAAAATTGTATTAAATTTAGTTCAAATTATATTTTTATTTTATTTATTAATTTGCTGTTAATAATTGAGCCAAGTTATGTATTACTAAGAATGCGGCTTGAATACATTTAAAAGGATTTCTTTGGAAAAGTAATCTTGAGGTAAATATCATACCAAACATAAAAATACTTCTGCTATTAGTGTGCTAGCTAAGACAACAGAGATTGCTGAAGTTTTTACATTTATCTTAAATACAGATACGTTTGTTTTACATATGTTTATTTAAAGCTTGTAACAGATATATTAACCTATATTTTACCTTGTACCAATTTCACAGTGACTCATTCAGAAAGGAACCCTGACACAGATCCGCTGCTGCTTTATATTTCTAACAGCTAACTGATTTCTTAGTGTACCACTCCTACTCACAGTCAGAGGTGTATCGTAGAGGTCCAGCAGGCCATTGGAGATCAAGAAGTGAATCCACTGTCACTTCCTAATTATGTTTGTAGTTAATCTGACATGTTAGGTTCCTTAAAATGAAACAATAAAATATGATTACTGTATTACTCCAATGCTTGCAGTTTAAATACATTTACAAACAACAATTTTTATTGCGTGACAGAAATTGGAAGGTAGCCCAGAGGTGATTCCCCTGACATATACATAATTACAGTGTATGACGTATCACTTCATTGCTTTTTGTTCTTGTTCAGAATCTTTTGGAATTGTTTAGAATATTTAAATCTGCATTTTATTAAGATAAGTGCAACTACTGAATGCTGGTGTACGTCCAGTTCCTTTAGTGGAAACCCAAACCTTCCTTTCGTCTTACATCCCTGAATGTAAAGTGCGCTGATTCTTTAGGGCCTTTCTCTTAGTCGGGCTCAGAGGCCTCGATTCACCTTTCTCCCATTTCTCTCTTCATGCGGGGGCTTACTCAGGGTGGAGTCACCCAGGCCTCAGCGCTCATTGTAAACGCCCTGAAAGCACTGTGTAAACAGCAGGAGAAACAGTGGCCTGCTCCTGTCAGGCTCTGTGCAGCGCCCCGGGCTGTGTGTTTGCTCCGGCAGGAAATGCTCCCCTGTAAGGTGTGTTCTGCAGGGTGGTGGTTTTTGTTAGACCACAACACACCTCCGCATGCTACACACATCATGCACACAGCTCTCCGCCCATGGCAAACATGCTCCAGCGGACTGGCGTGTGCGGGAAAAGGGAATTTATCTTCATGTGTGTGCATACAGGCTGATTTATCAGCAGGCAGACTGCTTCTTGCTCTGTTTACACTGAAAATAAGGCCTTGTGAATCAGTGACAGTGAGAGAAATGAATGAACCAATCTGCTGTTGTTAAACATTGCACAGGGGAGATAAATGCATCTCCTGCTTATAAGGTCAAGTGTCCTACCTTTCGCAGCTGTCCAAGCAAAACTTGGTCAATTTTATATAGAAAGTGGGGGAAAAATCTTAATTTGAATGTAATGTAACATGTTAAATATTAGATTTTATACTGCATGATTTTGGGCTATTTCTGTTGGTCCATTCAAATTAAGCTACTTTGCTAATGTTATGAACCATTTTTATTTGATATAGAGAAAAATATTACAGTATAAAATAAAGTAATGAGAATACACATATGGTGACAAATTGCACCACAAGCAAGTGTAAGTTCCCAATAAAACCTGCTGCCAAATAATTTTGGTTTGTGCTTTTTAACTTCAGGAATACTCAACAGCACACGCAAAACAAACTAACTAGCTAAACGTTCATTGTTCAGAATTAATGCAAGAACACTGCTCAACTTAATTTAAAAATATACAGTGGCAAAAGTTTGGGCATCCTGGTTAATATCACTGTTACTGTGAACAGTTAAATAGAGATACAGATAATACAGATAAAGAAAGCACATTCCCTTTGTAGTTTAAGCAAAAACTTTTATTTTTATTTTTTGTATTTTCAAAATGACAAAAAAAGAAAAAGGATGCATAGTTAGTATCTAGTAGCATCCCCTTTGTCAATATAACAAGACCATATTTCTGCAGGTGTCTTTAAACAGTTGAACAGTGTACCACAACTCCAGAGTCTGCTAAGTCTTCCTTAAAGTCTTTTGCACTCAAGCGAGGGTCCTAATTTGCCTTTCTAGCAATTCTACAAGCAGCTGTCTCAGACCTCATCGTGACATCCACTGTTTCTGTTAAGTGCCATTTCTTAACTGGCAACCTGAAAACACTTTTCTTTCTTCTTCTAGTCTTCTGCTGCTTTGTGGGCTTCAGCCGTTTTCATTTTCAGAGTGCTAGGCAGCTGCTGAGAAGAAGCCATGGCTACAGTTTTTTTGGGACAAGGTTAGAGGCAAGCCCCCCCCCCCCATATAAAGCTTTGAAATTAGCATAATCTGGCCTTTCCTAACGATGATTGTGAACAAACCATAACCCTAACAGGTTAATTAAGGTTTGAGACCTTGGGCAAATTTGTTTAAGACCTCAAATCTCCTAGGGTTCCCATACTTAAAAAATGGTACTCCTTTCCTTCTTTTACTCTACAAATTGTATAAAACCAAAGTAATACACTGATATTGCTTCAAATGTTGTGGAGATTATTTTATCTTCAACTTGCTTAACTCTTCACAGTAACAGTAGTTTTCACCAGGGGTGCCTAAACTTTTGCATGCCACTGTAGCCTTTCGGAGCTGTTTGTTTTTACCGCATGTAATGTGCTCACTGCACACGCAACCCATGTCTACCTGCTTAACACTGTCAAGTCAATCATTGACACATTTCTACCTTTTTCTACACTTCTATGTTTCTGCACTTTTGTTTTTTGGACCATAAAGTGTTACACATCCCCAAATTCAGCACAGCTTCAGCCCATACATTACCATGCAATAAATATTTCTACATATTTAAAAATACAAAAATGCTGATCAACTGAAACAAGAGCATGGTGTTCGGGTGGAAGAGTGCATTAACAGAGTGACAGGGAGCAGAAGGAAAAGGCAGAAAAGGTGAGGTAGAGAAAGATAGAGCTATCACAGGCCTGCGGCTGAATGACTTGTCAACGCTTTAGTGGGAACACTACACTGTGCAGTACTTTACCTGGAGCTGTGGAAGAGGAAGAGTAGACCTGAGGGCCTAGCTGCAGGATCTTCAGCCTTGATGGGCAACTCCGTTTTCCCAACTCCCAGAAGAACTCCCAGTTTTCCCAGAAGAAGCAATTGTTTGACTATTTTAAATTTTCTCTTTACCTCGATTGGATTTTTTTTAACTTATACAAGCTTGTTTCTTTGATTTTGTACTGGAGTTGCCATGTAGCAAAAAGTAAAACATAGCCGCCGCTATTATATTGTGCACACTGCCCGTCTAAGACCTCACAACACTGTGAGAAGAGTGGGTCTGAATAATGTGTAGCTGTGAAGAGCCATTGGTGAGAAAAAAGGGGATTTGCGAGTCAAACCAAGAAACCAAGTGTTCTTGGAACAGTGAACAGCCCACAACTCAACATCATTGATAGTGTTTGTAATTACTTAGACTGCGAGAAATGCAACCAACTTCTAAAGCAGTGCATATCACTACACAACTTTTAAAGTCCTAACAAATATCAAGCACAGAGACCACTACACACTTACAATCAGCCTTTTACGAAATGTTTTGTATTTTTTTAGCTTCAGTTTCAGCTATGAAAAGTCTGTAGCAAAAGCAAAACTGGATGTGGAAATTGGGTGAGAAATGCAAAAATCACAGTAGGAGCTGGAAAAATATTTGATAACAACTTATTTGGATAGCCCACTATAGATGCTTACCTTCCATTTCATTTACTGTTACAATTTAATATCTATTAACTTCACCGTAATGTTCACCAGGCCCGGAGTGGCTGATCGGGAGATTCGGGAGGATTCCCGGTGGGCCGGCTCATGTCAGTCTCGAAAAATAATGTTGACACTTATTTGTCACTTATCTAATCTTCTTCTTGTGTTCATTCTCTATTCAACTACGTATTCATTCTTTGTTAATCTGACAGCACAGCCCCTACATCGCGGTAGATTAGATGGGTTCTACCATCTGAGGGAATTCTCCCCTCCAAAATGTTCGAGTTGGTTGCGCCCATGAGTCGTCTTTCTGGAGCGGTAAAAGCGGTAAGCTACAGAAGAGCGCAAAGCGTCAGTCGGTGGTAATGGCGGGCAGAAAGAGGTCAGGTGAAGCCGAACAGGACAGGTTAAAAAAGAAAAACGTTGGAAGAAGATGCTGCTAAATGTGTGAAATGAACAGAGCTGTTTTCCGGAGGACAGACTCCAATTACAGCCGCTAAACAGAGATATGGAAATAAGTTTATATTGTCTGTATTGCGCAACTTAGTTTATTTTGTAGAGCCCAATACAAACCATTAACCACAAATATCCAGTTTCAAGAAAATAATATTCAGTTTGAAAATAACAAACATAATTTAGAAGTGTAGTATGTTAATAGCCGAACGCATTAATGGAAAGCTTTTGTACCGTCGGAGCAGCAAACCCCTTCTGACGCTACTGGAGGCCAAGTTTACTGAACAGACAGGTCGAGGATAGTCTAACAGAGTTATTTAAACTCTGCATAATAACTAAGATAGGTATTTGTAATGTAAAATATAACATAGAGACTAGGCTTTTGATGCTGTGTGTAGCTACTAAACGTGTGTAGTGAAGTTACTTAAGAGTTTTGTGTAAATCTAACAATAGAGCTCCTCTCTGTTGGGAAGAAAAATGTAATTTTAATTTTTAATTATTTTAATTTCAATTTATTGCTTATGTAAAAATGTAAATACGTTTTCATCTTTTTCACATTTTCCACCTTTTAAATATTTATCTGATTTTAATTTGAATTAAACATTTTTAAGTGAAGTGTTTTCTGTTAACTTACCAACAAATACCTGAATTTATACCCAATAAAAAGACATTTTAAAATTCCTCCTCCATGGAAAAAGTGGGCCGGATTTGGGCATGAAAGTCCCAGGCTGAAAATGGGGCCCACGCCAGCCCTGATATTCCCAAACACTAACCTGCTCCTAACCTTAACTTCTATTATCTATTGGGAGCTTTCAAATGTAGCATGTCTTCGCCAAAGCAAAACAGGTATCCTCTAAATGGCGACTTTACAGGAGAGGACAAAACAGTCTTTACTTACCATGTAAGTCAATGGACGCGGATTGTTTTTCCAATCTGTTTTGGAGCATTTCTATTGTTTTCTATTGGTTCATTCATCATGGAATTTCACACAATAAATTCCAGCTATTGTGTTCAAATGATGAAGAAAATGGAGATACATATTTTTCTCTGGACAGCGACTAATTTGTATTAAATTTGATTTACAAAATCCTATGTAACTATCAGACTATTCAGACTATCAAAAATAAATCTGGATATTCCAGAAATCAGATTTCAGCTAGATCCATTACTTATTAGATACTTTACTCTAAATCAAGAAAAATTCAGGTATTAAACATGTACTGACTGATTGTCTACATTTGGTTTTAGAGAAAAACTGTCAATGTGACTGTCTGTCAAAATGTCACTTTAATGCCAGGAGCAATGCAGAGGAATGACTGATCTGAAACTTTTAACTTTCATATTTGCATATAAAGTTCTGAGTCTGGGGTAGGTCTGGTTTCTTTCTTTGGAAATTTAGTCATGGTTTCATGTTAATTTAGGCGAAAGAAAAACAGCTTTTCAGAGAAACTAATAACAGTGTTGACAAAGGAAGAACAAATCACACCATTCATCATCACTGAGGCTGCTCTACAGCAAATACCCCTTTTAAAATGTACACATATTTTAACCACCCTGTTCACTCCATAGTCCATATATGGAAACTAAGCTACAAAAATAGAACAGAAAAATTATGGCCATTGCGTTAACATGTTCCTAGGTTTGGTCTAAACATTGGTAAGGACAAAACTACCGCTCCTTACTCCTCAAATCCATTGACACACCACCGCCAACCCCTCCCAAGTATGATATTGGCACCTAAAGAGAGTATTTAGATAGCCCCAGCCAATCAAATGAAAATGTGTGGAAACTTGGGTGGTTGGTAACATAAACATGGACACACATTGATTACTGTGTCATTGATGCAAATTACCAAAGTTTATGTGATAATGGTACACCCTTGTGGAAAATCTTCAACCTGCTAAATGTGAGTGAGTGAGTGAGTGAGTAAACGAGTGAGCAGTAAGTTAGCTAGTCAGTTGAAAAGCCATGTCCATGAATTGCTTTACATCATTAAAAAAAGAAGAAAAATATCATGCGAAGAAATGAGAAAAAATTCTATTGAAGAATGTATAAATTAATGCAGTAAGCACAATAGACAAGCTATGTTGATTTGCTGTGCATCCTACAGCCCATTACAGAAATCAATGCCTTCCCCAGCTATGATTGATGGACAAACTGTAAATAGTGCATTGTGAAAGATCTCTGTGAAAATGGAAGGGTGCCAAGTGTGATTTCAAAGCCTGAATGTGAAGAGGTTTTAAAGCTGTGTGTTTGCTGCCAGGCATTCACTTGTCTTCTGGGGTTTCATCAGCCTGGAAAATAAAGACGTGGCCTCTGGGCGTTTCATTAAAATCTATTTACTTAAAATGGCAAAGCGAAAAGCTTGGGGAGTGAAAGCAAATCTGATGAACACGGGGAATTGCCTTTAAGCTTAGTAAACATCAGATTGGCCTGCGCATAAAGGGGGAGTGCTAGAGAGGAACAGTGCCGGTTTTGGCAGTGAGGGAGCTTTGTTGTAGGGGACGACAGGGTTCGAGAGGTCAAGCTGACCTATTTGCAGACAGCGTGTGTAAATCAGTGAGCACATAATATGGGCTGATGGCAAACGCTGGCGGATGTGTCGCACGCTCGCTCCTCATTATGTGCACTTGGATGTTTTGCATTTTCATGCATGCCTGGCAAATTCCTACAAAACCCACAACAGTTTTAATTTCGAGCATGTTTACATGAGAAAGGTTTGATTCAAAACGCTTAACATTAAATAGCTGCTTACATAAACGCTGTCATCCCTTTTCTTTTCCCTTTATAGTGTTTACATTTTTTTATTTTATATCTCTTGCAATTCACATGCAGTTTAAGGCCAACTTATGCTGTTATAGAAGCTTTAATCAAATCAAAAATCCAGCTTTGTAGAACAGACAGAATACTATTCATTTTATTTTTATAATAATACTATAGAATACTGTGCATGTCAGAGACTCTTCATTTGTTAGAGTTCCATTCATTTTTCAGCATTGAGGATAAAACACACAGTGCACACACTATGCATATACCACTCCCTTCTTCTCTTGTGCAGGTGCAGTATTATTTGTAGTTATCATCTAATACCTGGTTTGGCTAATCAGTACTTCTCAACATTATGTGAAGTGATGGAATTTAACAAACCTATGCAAAGACTGAAGTCATCAGAAAGACATTTAGAATCAAAATTTGTTTCACAAACTTGCTCACAACAAATCCGCTATATATTTTTACTTTTTATTACTTGCATAATCATATACAGTACATTTCCAGTGGCCAGGATATGTAAACCTGGCAAATTTTCCCCCATACAACATTGCATTTCCTTATAACTTGTTTTTAAATTAATAGTCTCTGACTTTTCCAGTGTACTATATGTGTGTTTAATTTTTTCTTTGATGTTGTATGTGGTTGGCCACCTTTGCGGTTGCATGTGTATTTACATCTGCTTGTGTGTATCTCTGTGTTTCAGACGTGAGGGAGAGGGGGTACGAGTGTTCTGGGACAGGATCAGAGAGCCCTCTTTCTCGTCCCGTTGGAACCCTTTCGCCTCTGACTATCCCTACACTACATTTACCTACCACCCTGTGCGAAACGCCGACGACAAGATGGTCAGAATGTGTGAGGTGCGAAGGCATAATACACTGCATAACTAACATCACACAAAATAAGACACAGCAGAGGATCAGCCTCAGGTTGTTTGATGTGACGCCCTTCCTGGGATAGCGTTAAAACATCTAATTTTGCATAAAAGAAAAAAAAGATGAGTCAGGCTTGCTCAACGTATGCAGCCATGTGAGAACGTTTGTGTGGGCGGACTCACTTTTCAAAGAGCCTGTTGCTCTTCTTTACGGAATCAGTTTTATGGGAATTGCTTTGAGAAGATTTTAGTCATATTTGACGTGTATGTAGTTATACAGTATAATACTGTGATAAAGAAGATTACATAATTTATTTATTAGATCTGCAAAGCTGAAGGCTATCACCTTGTAATGTTACCACCTATCAACACAAACACTTAACATTTAAACTACTTTTAAGCCCCAAAATTTGTCATATTAAACTCAGGTCATTAGTTTTTTCCCATTTTACAACAAAGGCCAGAATTCCACAACTACTAGCATGGCTATAAACCTTTGCATGTTTTTTTATACCAAAAACAAAGAATAGTTTAAAAACAAAAAACAAAACAGTTTGTGTTGGGATATGTCATAGGAAATGTCAGAATAAAGATTTTTAGATGATTATTGCTCATTAATTGTCCCGTAACCTTGTTCTACGACTTAATGACATCTGTGAATTTAACAGTAACTGTGATATTCTGTGAAATAAGCATCAGTTTCAAAAGAATTCCTGTCACATGTGAAAAAACATAAATTAACCATCTTCAGTACCTCATCTCCCAGTAGGTGCCGAGGTATTTACGCCTCATCTTGTGCACAATACTGTCTAATATATTTATAACCTCCGCTGTCTGACCTGTCTTACCTTTTTGCTATTGTTTATCAGAAAATCTGTCGGCTGACAGAATCAAAACACTGTGCACTGATGGCCTCATAAGAATTTCTGTTGTGATTTGTTAAATTGATCTTTTAACAATGACATACTTAAATGTATACTAAATTTAAGGAACAGTAAACATTGGAGGACTATTTTGTCAAAATGATTACAAACCCCATTTTGAACACAATATGCAGATTAATTGGTAAAAGATGAGGGGCTCATGGTTGGGTATAAAAGGAACTCCACCACAGACTCAAAAAAAATATCCAACAGTACAATAAGATATCTCAATGCAAGACTGCAAAGAAATGTGTTTTTCTTATCCACCATATATAAAATTACCAAAAGATCTTGGAATTCAGAAAAGTCCATGTAGGGCAAGGCCAGAAACCACCAACAAATACGTGTAACCTTCAGAGGGCACTGCATGGCAAACATGCTACTGTGCTAAATCGGGCCATGTGGGCTCATCTGATAAAGGGAAATAGTCTTAATGACCGGCCTGACTTTTGTAGTCTTGAAAGATACATTTCTTGTTTTCCTTTGAAGTGCAGTAACTTTTGCCTATTTTGGCCACTTTGTAAAAAGTAATATTAATCAATAACAATCACTCTTCATTGTCTCCCTTCTAAAATCTACATCAGTAACTCTGGATGACTCTTAGTCTTTGACATTAGTTTGGAGAAAAAAATCATCAGGTCATTGTTTGGACAAGACCTGCTCTTCATTCCAAAGAAGACTATTAATCATTAAGCTGTGATTGTAAGTGTTGCAAAACACACCCTTTGTTCTTATTTTTTAAATTTCAGTGAAAATCAGACATTGCTCTGGATGTGATGCACAATTTGATGGACAAAGTTTTTATAACAAAGCAAATTAAATAGTTTAGTCCTAGTAGGAATTAATTTAGTCCTAACTACAAAAAAACATCAGTAATTTAGCCCATAATGACAGTTTTTGGGTGATCTAGGCTTGTCTTTCAGCACTGTATCTAACTGACAGCTGCTCATCCCTGCAAGCCAACGAGCCCTGAAGAGATCACACGTCTTTAGCAGCTCATGGTGACAGTGGGTGGGGTGCAGGGGTCTGTACAGGTGACCCCGCAGATCACATAACTGCTCATTTAAAGAGGCAGGGTGTCAAAGCTCCTGGCCCCTATCCCATTCCACACATTCCACCACACCCACAAAGGTGAGCAGCAGGTTGAACAAGAGAGAGAGAAGGAGAGAGAGACGGAAAGATAGAGAGAAGGAGGGAAGCGAGAGGAAATCATACATATAATGAGAATGTTTTGACAAGCAGCAGAGCACCAGCCCACTAAACAAGGGTTGGTCTGCCTGAGCACTTTTGAGAAATGACACATTTGACACTCCTTGTTATCGTGTTTCTATTGGTCTCCTTGGCATCGCTTTAGCTTACAGGCATTGTACTTAGGTTAGAAATATCAGGCAGCTGAGATCACATCAGAGGCCTAATGTCCATGTGTCCTCTTTCGTCTCTTAGATCCACTCTTTCAGAGAGCAGCTGACCGCAGCAGCGCAGAAAGCCCATGCTGAGAATCCGGTTCCAGGAAAGGCGAATGGAGTTTTGGTTCTGAACCAGCCCATCAGCATTGAAGTTTACGTGGGGATCATGTCCGGCCTAGGCAACCAGAACAAGCTGGGCTACTGCCTGGCCAGAGGAAACATTGGCTTCTGAACAGAGACAATAAAGGAGAAAGGCTTCTGAATCTGTAAAACGTTAAAGTTAATAGTCTTGCTGTAGTAACAAAACCTAATCTGTATAAAAGCTATAGGCAGGGACAGATCGTGGTCTCATGAGGGCACTGGGAGCAAGCATCTCTGGAAGAATGCAAAAAATAATGAAAAGAAGTAGGCCTGAAAAAAGGCCACGCTCATTCACCGGTACTTAAAAAAAATGGAATGTAATCAAACAATTTGTTCTCCGTTAAAGCTGCACTATGTAAGGATTCAGGAACACACACATGTGGATTCTTGACCGTTTTCAGAGTTAAGGACTTATTGATGATTGTTTTAAATAAAACATTATATTTTAGTTCAGGACTGAAGAGTAAATGCTGAAAGTGCAATTAGCACTCTAAGTGCTATATTCAATCTGCGTAATAAAAATATCCCTAGATATTGATAAAAATTGAAGCCAAAAATACTGATTCGTTTAAAAAAAAATATATATTTTTGGAAGACCTCATTTTTGAATTTTTCAGAATATTGTATCTTAAATATATTTCCGTATCACTGCAGCTGTAAAGCAATCTTCTGAGACTCCTCTGTCTTTTATGATAAACAGAATAGTTTTAAATGCTGTAAGTCTCGTTCTTATTGGGAGATTCACTGTAAACAAGGGACGCATGAATGTATAAAATCTGTTACAAACCAAAAAGTGAAAATTTCAAATTGAGAAAATAAAATATTTAACCATCTAAAGTGTATCTAGTGCATGTCAACGTTGAAACATTTACATTAAAACAAGGGAGGCTGTGGCTTTTAAGTGAAATGCAGAGCAGCCAGGAGAGGCCACTGTGGGATTCACTGCTGCACTTTCAAACATTATTTTCATTGGGATACGTGTCGCTGTTGTGGATTTTTGCTGTATGAAGTTTAGCGGTAAGCACAGTGGAACGCAGGGTTGGCTGCAGCTGATATGCAAAGTCAAATGTTTTTAAATGTTTTTAATTTTCGTTTTGAATTTTCGCTTGAAGCGCTTTAGGCCTTAACGTGGCCAGTAGAAGAGCAGTAGGCGTGGCTGTAGTTTTATCGGAGTGCGCTGCCCACTTTCACGATCAGCTTAGCACAGAAATGAATGGTGAAGGCAGCACATACCACGTTTACTGTGAAAACAGCTTTATGGAGTCAAAGGACAATAGCCTGGAATAATTTAAAAAATTTAAATAATTAAAGTCAGAGGTGTGATGGAATCAAATGTGGAATCAGCATTATACTAAAGAACATATGATAGAAATAGTAGATTATCAAATCTTCAGAAGGCGTGTCCTTCACCAGGTTTTGACTAAGTTCTCTTTGAATGCTCTTTCAATTCACTCACAGTGATTAAATTCATCAGCTCGGGGAAGGGGTCCGAAGTACAACCCAAGTTACAAAAAAACGTATTTTGCATGCTATCACACATTTCCATCAGAGAGGTCTCCAGTCCCCCCCAAAACCTACATAGTGCAGTCTTAATGTGCATAACTTCTTGTTTCCTGCACAGCTTTGATGAGACTTTTTTATTAATTATGTTTCCATAATGGATGCCCTCTGGATGTTATACACATAGGGTGGAGGGACTTACTGTTGCAGTTACTCATAGTTGCAGGACGGGGGATGGTTTGAGCTGAGGGACCTTTATTTCATTTAATTAGTCATTACATGTCCCCAGTTTTGAGGCGCCTCTGGACTTGTGGGCACTGACCTGATCAGTAATCCATCCCTGTTTCCCTGTTTTATTTGTTGTAAGATAATGTAAGAACATTCATATTGAATTACAACAGGGGGTGTACAGAGTCCATTCAACTAGAGTTACAAGGTTGTTATAAAAAAACAAAAAAATGCTGTTTTTTTATATTTTAATGGCTTTAATGTTTATATATTTTGCTTAGTGTTCTGTTTCCTGACAAATTGTTTATAGTTCTGTCCACAAAGTCCCAATGCCTTAAAAAGTAAAAGCAATGCCATTACTGGCATCCTTCGTTCGTGGCATTGTCCACTAAAAACACAACACTGCGGCTTATTTAAGGTGCGGTTCTGTCTGTCGAAATGGGCTTTCTGATGACTTCACATTTTGTCATTAGGATGTTCTCTGTAATCAGAGCGTTTTCAGTCTGACCCTGAAAGGTTGTCATTTCCTTTAGATGAGTCATTTCACATAATGATTGTAACCTCATTTCATACTCCTAAGAAAAGTAAGAAAGTTCATAAAAGCACCGATTGGTGTTGTTTTTGTGTGTGATTTTGTACCTGCGTGTTTTACCATCAGTGGCAGCAATGCGGTGAATTACTGCCAACTGTAATAGAGGCATTAGAATGAGGAGTCTTTCTGATGGCACTTTATTACTTTCCTTCTAGGGTCCTCTCTTTCTTTTCTTCTCCTCTGGAACCATTCTGTCAACAATCCCCCTTTCCACTCCCTCCTACACTGCACTCCTTACAGGCTCCCTGAAGCATGAAGGTGCATATGTCATATTTGTTTGATGATCTGGAGTGTGTTATTACAGTTGAGCGCTGTGCTGGAATTTCCCAGATTTTGTAATTGCAGCTTGCATTCAGTGCTGCTTGTTTGCTCCCCCAGCAGTCGTGAGTGGTTGTGTTAATAACGCTCACTGTAAATGCAGGTGAAGAAGCAGTTTTGTTTTCATTGGTGCTGAATCTGTAGCTCATTGCCCTGTTAGGGGTCAGTGAAAATTCTGAAATACATCAATGTGAGGATTATGGTGTTATCCATGCCACACATTCCTCTTCCTCAAAATCATGACACATGTGAAGTTTGTACTAAAGGCGACTAATGTCTAGCATTCTTTTAACGTTTTCCTAAAGTAGGTGATACATTTATGGGTGGAGCCATTTTTAAACATTTTAAGACCCTCAGAAACACACCACTTAACCCCCACCAACCTCCACAAAATCATAATATTTTGTGCAACTATAAAATGCTATTTACTGTTCACTTTAATCAGGTTAACACAATGAAACATTGCTGATCTGATGAAGACTTAAATAAAAAACAATGCTTGTTCAGCTTTATGAAGAATCATATTGTTAAAAGACAGATTTCATTTAGGCGTTATGCAAGTTTATAACATTTTAACAGGAAAAGTCTTATTTTCAGTCACTTCAGTAATGTGAAGAAACTTCCAATAACATGGACTACAAGGATTAGGAGCTGCATTAAAATGAGCAGTCTATAAATATATAGTATATATAGCTATATATAGTTATATAATTCGTTATATATAGTTATATATAGTTTTGTATCAATTAGAATTATCTTTACAGCCATTTGCCATCTTGTCATGTTGTTTGCAGCTCAATAACACCAGCCAGGATGGGCAGTAGACCACCTCATGAAATCTCCTTGCCACCACTACAATGTCCACCTTGCAGAGCAGACAGCAGAGCCAATTTGTTCCAATCGTCTAGCCACCATCTGCCCTTGCCAACTGATGAGAATCGCCATGGCATTATGCAAGCTGGCCATTTGGACACAGTATAGTGTGTGAAAATATCTTAGGAATATAATGGCTTTAGCAATATTCAACCTTGTCCTAGCATGAAACACTTTTTGCGAAATTTTTGTACATTTTTTGATCCACTGGTGGAACTGTTTTCACACACCAGTGTAAACTAACTAGCTAGAAAGTTAATGTCACTTGGTCTAAGTTTGTTTTAAAAAGCTGAAACTATATATATATATATATATATATATATATATATATAAAGTAATTGATACACTGCAGCAGTGTTGTCTTGGAAATTACGTGGAAATTATAAACATTTTGAATTTAAGTTAACTGAACGTATCTCTTTCTTTTGATGGGAAGATTGTAGTGAGAGATAATGATGATGTTAAAAGACTGTATTATCCAGGTGATGTGATTGTTGCTAGATTTCTTTGTGGTGGGTGGATTTCACTCAAGTGTGATTCCTCTGCAGATGCAGGATATGAGACACAATTATTCACCTGCAGTGCATGTGTTACACACCTGCTATATTAAATGAAAAAAAAAAGTTCATCCATTGCATGCTCCCAGCGATTCATTTACAAACAAATATCTTCTCAACAAGATCAAATTGATAAGCTCATTCTGTTTTATTGCACCTATTGCTTCAACAAAATTATGTTTGTCCCTAGTTCCTGCGTCTATTCTTGGAGATGTTACTACTTAAACAGTGATCAGTACAATAAACATTTCTCCAGAAAGCGTCTGTTAATGCTGCTTTCACAGATGTGCAAGATAACAATCTGGATGGTTCTTTACTTCTTTGTCCAGGAGAAGATGACAGCTATTTTATCCATAAACATAAAGGTCATCAGTGCATTTCAGACTAACTTAAGTCCTCAGAGTTTGACAGCATTTCTGGATTTTGTTGACATATAACTTCCTCTGTGTATAGTACAGTCTTAATTTGCATTGTGGATGCAGTGAAGAACAGTGTTTATTATATATTCCCAGTGATTGCCGTGATATTCATCACATATTCATGCAAGTTTAAACACAACGCTGCCTTAATTGTCAAAAATTCAGGTTTCAGGTTTTTAGTTTTTCCTTTTTTTGCACAAATATTTTCTGGATTCTGTGAATCTTTTGATTATTTTTTGATGATGTAAAGGGTTAAATACACAAAATCCTTGCAAATGCTCTTTTATGCACATTGTTTTAAACAGGTGGACTATTTCATAGACCTTTTATAGATGTTCATAGACCTTTCATAGATGTCTTTTATACCCAAGCATGTTTACATCACCTCATCACCTTTCCAAATATTTAACATTATTCCTAGACTTAACTTGACCTTCCCATCTTTTAGAACATTTTTAGTAATCAATTTCAGAGCAAATGTATATTTCCAAAAAATAAAAGTTAACAAGATAAAATATAGCGTAACATGTATTTATACTTCTTTTGTTTAAATACGGGTCAGCATGGATTTACAAACTGTTGATTTCTCTTTTTATATGAATTTTGCATACAGTCCCAACATATTTGGAGTGGGGTTAGTAGGAGGACTTGCTTTCATGTGGAAAGGATACAGACTGGAGATATGTACACCATATGACTAATGTTATGCAATATGCTTTTGTTCATCTGATTATGATTTGGGACTTACTGCACAATGGCCCACTGTTACTGTGCACAGCACAGATTTCCAACACACTCCGCTATATAAGCTTGCATTACTTTCATTCAACAGCCTCCCACAATATCAGCTTACGAGCTTACGGCCTACAGTGCTGCACACGTTAATACATGTAGTATAGTGCCTAGTTTGATCTTCAGAACCATAAATAATAATAAGCGTTGCGCAGCATCATGTAATACACCCTTTAGGCCTCTGTGCCTGATACACTAGTACCAGTGTAACAACACCACTGCCATGTTGGTGCAATGTCACTGCTGTGACCACTCTGATGATATCTGGTCAGCGGTGGGTCTATTGTTTCTGTACAGTCTGGAGCTTAACAAGAGAATCTATTCTTAATCTTTTGTAGGCAAAACTAGTTAATAACTATTTCATTAATACTAAGGAAATCACAGCAGCACTAAAGGAACTAGAATCCTGTTCATTTTCCATTTTGAAAAAGTTGTTCATTTACAGATTAGAACATTTAGATATGAGACCACGCACTTGAATAGAAAAAGTCACAGAAATATAAGTGGAAAAAATGTCGCTTTCAAAAGTGAAGTTAAAAAAATATTGTTGTTGATAAAAAAAAAAACATCTTCATTTTTGTCGATTTTCATTATTTTGTCTTTTTTTTATTTTATCATTTTCACTTGAACACAGCAGCTGGCAGTTACATTTTCTGAAAAATTCATGATAAATGGACCAATAGAAATTCAAAATAGGTTGGAAAAAATTTAGTTTGATTAACTTACATAGAAAGTACAGACTGTATTTTATTTAGACAGTGACGATATATATTAAAATATATACAGAAGATTAGACTTCAAACAGCTAAAAGAGAAAATGTGCAGATCAACAAAAAAACTGCTGGTGTTCTTAAAACACTGGACTGACCACCCAGAGGCCAGACCTCATCGTCTTTGAATCAATCAATCAATCAACATTTATTTGTATAGTGCTTTTGACAACCAGCGTTTACAGAAAAGCAGAAGAGAAAAAAAGAGGGATAGAAAGAACAAAAAGAGTCCATGCATAAACATAAATGTAAGAAAGGGTATCCAGGTCCAAGCACACCTAGAGCGAGCCAGCAGTGCCAGTGGCAAAGAAAAACTCCCCAGGTAAATGGAAGGAACTTTAAGAGGAACCCATCCTCCTCTGGCCGACCCCGGATAGAGAGAGAATGACAAAGCTAATGAGATCTTGTGAATGTGATTGGGATTATTTGATTGGTGAGAAGCAGAAATTTCAACCAACTTCTAAGACTGAAATTTGCATGTGTAGAAAATGTCTCTGCAGACGTCTTTAAAAAAACTGAAACCAAGTCTACTGAAGTCAATGGACGCTGTGGAAGACTGGACATGCTGAGTACTGAAAACAAAAATATATGTGATTTTTAATTTATGTAATTTATTTTCTGGAGCCAAAACATTAGTAACATTAGTAACAATTTTGAAATGAACCAAATGTTAAATGACAATTTTGCACAATACTATACACATAAACACACCATGTGCACAAGAGCCCTCCTCATAGTGCTTACATGAAGAAATGCTTCTGCTTATTTTCCAGTAATAGATGGACTAGCGAGGCTACTGTCATTAATTATAAGCCTACAAAGTTTATGTATATGGTAGCTGAGGCTGATATGTTGATATCTCAGTGTATAGGGACACACAGTATGCACACATTAATATATAACACACAACTCCATTAAAATCACACCTGTTCAAATAATCAAGCAATTATCAATCCATATATCAGGTAAGTTGTATTAGAACATCGAAGTGTGATGTATAGAGTTCTCGTGAATTGAGAACCACTTGTTCAAATCATATACAGCATCTCACAAAAGTGAGTACACCCTTCACGTTTCTAAATATTTTATTATATCTTTTCATGGGACAACACTGAAGATTGACATTTTGATACAATGTAAAGTATTCAGTGTAGAGCTTGTATAACAGTGTAAAGTTGCTCTGCCCTCAAAATAACTCAACACACAGCCATGCTTGGCCAGTCCCTCACCTTTACGCGCAGGTTCTTTAGCAAAGCAGTTTCTGAAGGGAGGGGTTCAAGCTCTGCTTCAGTATGTCACAGTACATGTTGGCATTCATGGTAGCTCCCCACAGCCAGCAGCACTCATGCAGCCCCAAACCATGACACTCCCAGAATTATGATAGACTGTAGGCAAGACACACTCATCTTTGTACTCCTCACCTGGTTGCCTCCAGACACGCTTGACACCCTCTGAACCAAATAAGTTCATCTTGGTCTCATCAGACCACAGGACCAGTAATCCATGTCCTTAGTCTGCTTGTCTTCAGCAAACTGTCATCTTTAGAAGAGGCTTCCTTCTGGGACGACAGCCATGCAGACCAACTTGATACAGTGTGCAGTGTATGGTCAGAGCACAGACAGGCTGACCCCCTTCCCCTTTAACCTCTGCAGCAATGCTGGCAGCACTCATACGTCTATTTTCAAAAGCAAACCTCTGGATATGACGCTGAGCATGTGCACTCTTCTTTGGTTGACCATGGTCGACCTGTTCTGAGTGGAACATGTCCTGTTAAACCACTGTATAGTCTTGGCCACTGTGCTGCAGCTCAGTTTCAGGATGTTGGCAAAAAAGATTTTAGCTGTATATGTTTTCCCTTATCCACTCTTAAAAATATAATAATAAGATGGATGTATAGGCTGAGGGAATAAAAAGTACAACTTTAAACCTTAATACTATGTGGGGACTTTATTTAGCATCTCTGTTTTTCCCATTTTTGAAGTGTACTCCTTAAGAGAAAACTGGAGGGTAAAAGATATTTATTTCATATATTGTATATCCATGTCAGAAAACAAAAGGTTAATAATCTTTTTCTGTGAATCTGTTTTACTGAATGTAAAGAGTTAATATTCTCTTGTTCAGACTGGGTTAATCTTTCTCTTGCGAGAACAGGGGAGTGTCTTATTATCAAATATTGGGAATTGCTGTTCCCTGCAGGCATGCTTTCTCGTATACGTAATTTCAGTTCAGCGTCAGCTTGTAAAGGCTTTTACAGAGAAGATGCTCAGTGTCCTGCCAGCTAAACCGGTGCTAGTTAAAACAAATATGAAAAAAGGGACTATGTTGCGGGCAGGCACCTGAATTTCACAACACCCGCACGGGGTGTGCTAGAGCAATCTTTCGCAAGTAAAAGCAATAAAAGAAACTTCTCTTGATGATAGCATCTATATTAAAGAGATCATTTTGGCCAGAGGTGCTAAAATGACTCACAGTGAGTCAAAGACAGCATCGCAAGGAATCTGGGATCGTTTTATCAACTGTCTTTCATAGCATGCTAGCTTCCAGAGATCATTAGCCTTGTTAGCATTTGTGTATACGATGACTTGTATATTGTCTGGAATGTATGGCACTTCAGTCAGATTGCATTATACTGTAATGACTCCTTCATCCTTTTGTCTTGTGACTTTTCTGGTTTCCCTCTTTGCCTAGCTGGGTTTCTATTGTTAACATGCTTATGTCATCTCTGCAAATGCAGTGTTTTAGGTTTTGGGACATTTCTTCATAAAGGCCAGAGTAATTTAGCCATCTTGTGTAGCCATGACTTAGTCGCTCAAGGATTTCCTCAAGGTATGACTGCAGACATAGTCCAGCCATTGCCTAAGGCTTGCCGCTGTCCATCAGAACAAATAATGCTTTTCTGCAGGTTTTCGAATAACAGAAAAATACAAACACATTCAAAAGTAGTTAATGCTGAAGTTTGTTAGTGGCCGTAAAGAGCCAATGCAAAGTCAGACATAACACAGCACAGCAAAGTTTCTAGAAAATCTCCACAGAAGTTGATACGATGATGTATCAACTTCTGTGGAACTTCTGTTAGCTATCTGGCACATCCTAGCTGCACTGAAGTAATTTTTTGTTAGATTAGTTATAATGAGATGTTCTATTTACATTTTGTAGTTATTTTCTATTACAGTATAGTGGTATTTGTTATCTGCTGAAATGAAGGTAACACTTGCCGGTGAATGTTTATGTTGTTTAGTATCTTATAGTGTCTTTTTGCAGAGGACACTTTGCAGTGTTTCTGAAGGTACATGTGTTTTTCTGTATTCCATGTGTATAAAATGAATGTCTATTAGAAATGCAACATATCCGAACTTGCCTTTTCTGTGTTTGCAGTGCTTTTGTAAAACTTACCGTTGGTGTAGTCATTTTGATGAAAGGGATTTTGTATGTTTTCAGAGCACCACATTTTTTTTTATCTTGCACACAGGATCATATGTGGAAAAGGCCAAGCCGCATTAAAATGTGTAAAAGCAAACGTTTAAACGTAGCCAAGTGTATACAAAAAAATACAAATCTGGTTGCTCAAACCAGACTGAGACGCTATTGAGACGCAGGTTATCATAGTGTAATCGCATCTGTCTCTCCAAGACACATTCCACAAGCAAAATCCCTCCCAATTAAACCCGAAACTCCTTCCCATTTACAATGTTACTGGGCTTGTTATCCATGTCTGGGAGAATTATAATAATGGTGGAGGGGAATGGCTGGGGATTGAATGATTGGGGACTTATGGACAGACACTACTGTGTAAAACAAACTGCAGTTGACTAGCAGGACACCATGCAATATTAAAATAAATATCTAAACAGCTCTTAGAGAACAGCTTGTGGAGAACATGGCTGCATAGCATGGGAATGAACTGAAAGGATAAACAATTGGTAATTGGTTGATGCATAACAAGCAATTAGCATATTCTGTCCCACCCGGCAATCCGATTTCAGTCCGACTTACCGGAGACGCATTCGACTACCAACTGTAAATGCATGCAACTAAAATCTTACCAGGATACAATCCAGAAACTAGTCATATTAAGTGAGCAGGTGTGAAGAGGGTCTTCAATAAAAATGTTTTCTGCATTTGCAGCTCGTTTTTTTGTATTGTGCGGTGCGCTGGGTCTTGTCAGCCTCCGTGCGTTGGTGGTTGTATAGTGGTTGATCATTTGAGGTAAGCATTGTAACAGACTTCTGGTTGTTTTAAATGTTCATAATTGTCCACCGAAAACTCTCTAAATGCTTTAATAAGCTTGTCTCGGATTAACTCTGTTTGCTCCGAGATACAGTGTTAATTCTGAGGATTTGCCTCTTTGATCTTTTTCCTGTCTTTATGAAGACTTTTAATCTCCAGAAGATCCTTTGTTCTGACATATAGATTATTTTATATTACTAATATAAATACCTTTACCTGGAGGCCAATACCACAGCCCTTGACACACCTCTCTCAGTACTTGTTTAGACAGTTGCTTACAAGCGTCACATGTGCAGAGTTTTTCTTTTACAACCGTGTGCACTGCGAATAATGCAGCTTGGTTTGTTTCCTAAAGGTGAATACATGTTGGATAGAGACTGCCCCACGGTAATGTCACTGTTGACGAGTGGGCTGTTATTTGGTAGGCAATATGCTGCACAGACGCACTATATGAATCATCCTGAGGCTTCTTACTGAAAGCGCTATCTCCCTGCATTCCACTGTGAGGAGGTAAAACTGTGCCTGAGGCGACACAATCCAGTCTGTGCTGCCCCTCCTACCTCCAATTTTTCAAAAGAAGTACTATCACAGGTCAACTGACTGTTTTCTTTCTCTTGCTTTTTCCAGCTGCTTTGAAAAGTGGTAAAGATGAACAGGCACTCACTAAAGGGCTGATTGTGATGTCACTTTGTCAGATTTAGTTTTCACGTTTAGTTCGGCTGAACATTGACCTTAATCTTCAGACATTTAAATCTAAATTAAATGTGAGAATAATCAATTGTTTATCTACAGCACTGTGCAAAATTGTAGGCACTTGGGGACATTAGCTTAATTTGCTCAGCATTTTTAATAGTATTAATACAGTAAGTAGTGTTTTTATGTCTGTCACTGTGTTTATTTACCCCTTTTTAAGCTGAATTAAGATTGCTGGTGAAGGAATTTAATACATTTATATGAAGGCATCCAGGAGAAATCTGGAATTCAACTGGCGCACAAGATATTATACTTCCTTCAAAATAAGATATTCATACTACTTTGTATTCTATTTATGCTTATTTACATATGTTCTAATTATATATGATGTTCTTACTGGTGATAATACACCTATTGCTAAGGTAAGGGCTTTCAAACAGTGAGCTTAGGTGTTTTACACAATAGTTTAGCTCGAAAATACATTATGCATAACTCTAAATACAACATTCCAATTGCAATGACTGGAAAAACTTCCTTCTGATGACATATCTTGAAGGTGTGAGGAACTCCAGATGCTTGGTTTAGAATTTTTGGGGTTGGGTTGTTTGAAATGTTAAATGCCAAATTTCAAGCGCTGCACTAATAAAACACTAGCTGTGCTGGCAAGCTATTTAATTTGTTATGTGTAAGCAAAACGTTTTGTGTCACCTGAAAGCTGATGAGTGCTGGCATGACAACAGGGGGGTAAAAGGCATGAACATTTTTCCCAGTGTTGTACTGTTAGAAATGTTCACACATGTGAGACTGAGCCTCTAAAAGTCTGGACACCCCCAGTTAAAATACGTTGTTTCTCTAATATGTTAACACACCCTCTAAATAAACTAGACATTAACTAGACAAATGTAAAACATTTCAACCATTAAGTTCATCATTCTGAATCCCCCACCTCCAAGTAGAAAAAAATGATCTATAACATTAACCATATAGTTGATATAGTTAACCACCATGTTGAAATAGTAAATACATGCTTTCATGGAGATGTCCATGTTTTCTTCACATGCTTCAAAGCTTGAATGCAAAGTTAATAACAGTTTCCAAGTTAAACACAGCAGAGGACTCCCTCCATTACAACTGTGATCTGATTGGTCAGTGTTTTCTTTCTAATTCAGTTTATCTTGTTCTTGCAGGCAATCAATAAACATGTACTAAATGTACATTTCCTAACCAATCAGGAGGGTGCTGTCTCTTTCCCCACCCACACAGGGGTCAGAGAAAGCTAAAGCTACCTAACATAACCAAAAGCAAGCAAGCTAAGCCATCTGTGTGTCCTTTAGTTATACAAACTTTGTTCATCTGTTCCTTCATGCATGTGGGTGTTCCATCCTTTCCTTTATGCTTTTCTTCATGCTTCTTCCATTCGTTTGCCTGTTCGTTTGTTGTTCGTTTGCTGACCTCTGTTTATCTGTTCATACATGATTTTTTTATCCGGTCGCTGTCACAAAAGAGCTGCATGGAGAAAAAAGACTTTAGTTCTATAGGAAAGGCAGAGCAGGCTGGGAATGTTGGACAGAGAGCTGTCAATCAAACTGCTCATTAGCCACACCCACACAGTTTATTAGGTAGATCTGATCAGCGGTTTGAAAGCCATGTTTTATTATATTCATATCTTTCATTCAAGCTTTGCTGGATGTTAACACTTTTAGTATCACACAGTTTTTAGTTTAGTTTAGTTTAGTTTAGTTTAGTTTAGTTTAGTTTATCACACAGACGCTCACCAAGAAGAAAAAAAAGGCAATGTATTCAGTGCCCAATGCCCCTTTGTTGTAAATCAAATGAATCCTTTAGTAAAATGACAGCGATAACTCTTAAAATCAAAACAACCATTCAGCGAAACTAGAATATCACAACAAAACCAAAATGCAGAAAGTGTTTTAAACCCCTCCATTTTCTCCTTAAACTGTACCACCATGAAGATCCATTTTTATTATTTGTTATTCAAGCTACTTTTCAGACTTCACTTATTATTTGGGTCACAAACCCACAAAGACTGCGTTGTTCCTTGCGGGCGCCTCATGTGGTCTCTCAGGTTAAGCTGTAGTGGAAGGGGAAATGGTGTCTCTGTGGACAGATGCTTTGCTGGGTTTGTTGTGATGTGAAATGAGGTTCCTCGTTGCCCTAGAGTAGAATTTGACTGGCAAATTGGGAGCTGGGTGGAGGAACTTGGAGAAACTTTCCAAGCGCCCATGACCCCGAATGACCTGTCTAACACCAAAGCTGTTCAGCATGCCTGGAGCGAGTAACACTAGACACACCGCAGGACTCGCCTGCCAGCCTGAGATGGCACCCAGCCTGCGGCTCCTTCAGTGTCTGTAGCAAGAGCTGTAGACTGAGTGCTGAAGTGCTAGAGAGGAAATGGCTCCATGTAGCACAGGCCCTGTCCAAAAATCACACATATTCCACATCACTCAGCTGCTTCCTTCACCCAGTGAATCAGTGGAGATTTCTATACCCATAGAACAAAGTTATGATTTTTAAATTTTAGATCTGGACGCACCTTGCCTTCTTTTAAAGATTTCAGTTTTTTCAGATAATATTTTGTTAATACATCAGTAAACATTTTGTTAAAATAAAGTTAATGTCTACAAGTGTCCAGACACCCTTTCTAATCAGAGAATTCAGTTGCACACTCACGGTTTGTATGAATCTCTATAGAAGAGCATCACCAATAGAATGGGGCACTCTGGCGCTACAGCACAAAGGTCACCACGCTCAGGGCCAATATCGGTCCCTGACCTGACCAGCACCTGCAGTTAAATCCTCACAGCAATTTCCTAACCTCTAGTGTAAATGTAGATTTTGACCGTTTTCTTTTCCAAACTAGTGCTACTAAAGTATATTGTTTTAGTTCAAGTGTTTTGAGCTTTGGTTTAAAGCTCAACAAGGGGATAAAATACAATTACACATGTGAGAGCAGTTCAGTGCAGTTCACTCAGTATGGTCAATACAGTTGTTTGTAAAAGTCTGGACACATCCTTTACTAATTTAAATAAATAAATTCTTCTGTAACTTTTAAAGCTCAGTTTATACTTATTTGCTGAGCTGAACACATTGGGAAAGAAAATCTAAAATAAAATGTGGCCTCATTTATAAAATCAACAAAACCTGTTATTTGCCCGAAGACCACCAACCTGGACTGCCTTTTAAATGAGAATGAGCTATAATTATTAGCTATAATTATTCTATATATAATTAATAATAAAATATTTTAACCGTTGGCCCACATTAGAATGTTACTTGGTATATATATATATATATATATATATATATATATATATATATATATATATATATATATATATATATATATATATATATATATATGGTTTATTTTTGCACTGGGGTCAACAAGATTCTAACTGCCCCTGCACTACTGTGTAAGTGTGTAAGTTTAGAGGAGGGAGGGTCAGGGTTTGAGGATTAAATATGCCCTGGTCCTCAGGTCAGTCGAGTGCCATGCCATCCTCTCAGTGTCTCTCAGTGTAACTTGTTTATTCAGTAAACATGAGGCACCTGTTGGCGGAATGCAGGTTGCCAACTAGACTAGCCCAGTGGCATTTATTACTCTTAATGACCTCTCCCCCCAACATCTCCCCTTTTCTTTTCCTCTTTCTTCTCTTTCCATCTGTCAACCATACAGCTGTGTGTAAGTATGAGAGTGAGCGTGTGTAGATCTACGGCTCTAATAGTGAGCTGGTGGGAATATTTTTGTTTTTATTTACCCCTCATTGGCTGTTTGTGCCTCAGCTGTCAGTGTTGTGTCTGGAGCTGCACGGTGAACTTGTAGGCGAATAGTGCTGCTGGAAAGATCTCAAACTCGCCCGGCCTTCCAGCTATGCAAAATGCAGTGGGGAGAGAGGACACGCCCTGGATTCTGCTGCTGGAAAACAATAGCTATGGCGAAAATGTTAGTCCCTGGGATGCTGTCTCTGTCAGCCGTCGTCACTGCAACATGATGTCCTAGGTCATTTTGTTTTTCACCATGTTTTTTTATTTTTTTGAAAGGTCTTCTGCCACCCTACTAAATTTTGTAATTTCAGGTTATATATTATCACTTTACATCGCTTTATACTTTGCCATTTCTTTCTTGCACTGTTTTTACTGAACTGTAGATGGACATGCTTACATACTTAAGTGCAAAAATCTATGTTTTATCACATCTAACATTATATTTAAATTTAAGTTCATTGAAAGACTAAAAGCATTTTTAAATGTAAAAATAGGATTGTAAAAAACAGGAATGTCCAGAAAATTTAATTTTCCTAACGACCTCATGAGACCTGGTAGACCACCAAAACTGTCACTATTAGATAAACAGTAGCTTTGAGAGACAAGCGAAAATAACAGGTGTTTTTGTTCATTCTTCCACTGTAAGAAGACCAGTCAGTGCTATAAATCTGAAATAAATAGATGTGTCTTTACTGCTAAACAAAAGTAGATTTTAAAAAAGAAAGAAATATAATATAATATAAAGAAGCTGCTGGTGTTCCCAAAATGAGGGGATGAGTCCAGACCTCAACATTAACTTTGGAAAATTAAAAGCAAGTCTCTCAAAAACAATGGAAGCTCATATAAACTGACAAATAACACTGTTAAAGTTTAGTGGCTTAGTTACCACAGTGGTGAGGGGGTAATGGTAGAGGAAGGGACATACAGACAAACTACAGTAATAACACATTGGACATGTTATCTTAGTAAACACAGTAAACCTGCACTAAATTAACTGCCATACAGCAATGACAAAAGATTCACTATACCCATCCACTGACTTGCATTTCTGTCTCAGGAGTCTCAACCTCTTTCCACACCTGCATGATTCAGAATCAAAACAGTCCACAATCAACCAGATCTGCAACCCAGTGATTATTCTGTCAGGGTTTCTTTTATTTCATTTATTTATTAGTTTGTCGTGGAATAATTCACTTTTTTATGGCATGGGTTTTTCTTTCCTCCTCCTTATTACTCCAGGATATTATAAGGGGAACAGCAGCTGGAAAAATAAAACTGAAACAGCTCCATCTGATCTTGCCTTGCTGACATCTTCCTGTAATCCATACTCAGGACAGGAGATAACCGATCACATGAATCATGGCAGCTTGCGTAACCTGTCGACTCAGGTTGGGGGAGGAAAAGTGGGGAAAGAGAGAAAAAAAAATAACACGCCATGATTAGATAAAGATCTTCTCAGAGTTAGATGGCGTTTGTCATTCGGACAGCTGTAGCTGTGTTCTGCAGAAATCATACTCATCTATAACAATAAGACAAATAAGGGCATTCGAGGCTCATTTTCTCATGCTCACCTTCCTCATCGACCCCCTTTACTGCTTCTATATATTGTGCAACGGGAGATACAACTCTTCAGAGGACAACTCTTCTAGCCTTTTATAACATCTCCTCTCATACTGAAGACTTTAGTCCTAAACTGTATCATTTTCAATAACGTAAATTTAGGATTTGCATGTTGTTTGTGTTCTTAGAAAGTACCTGTGGGCTTTTCTCTCTCTCACAACTACATATTCAATAACAAGTCTAAAAAACAATTACTGAATAATGGGCACAGAGTATTTAAATTTAAAGAAGTGGTTTAATAAAACAATTTTAAAACACTCCTAACTTTCCTTAGCTGCAGGAGCTGCAGGGTTCTGGGCCTGAAGCCTGATGACAGGCAGGCTTAGGGGGGGCCTATCAAGCAGAGAAAGAACAGATGCTTCTCAGGGGCCCTCCTTAAGCCCTGGAGGTGCGTTCACTCTCGCTCTATCCCTCCTGTGACTCCCAGCAATCTCAATCTTTTTGCCCCCCGTGTAACTCAAGCCCCGAAAATGCCCCCCGCCAAAAAAACCCTACATGCCCGGCTGGTTGGAGTGCTTAGCATTCTGCAACTAACGAGCGGATCGCAATGGAAATGCATTCCACAGTGATCTCGAACATTTTTGCAGATGTGCTCTGTGCTAAATGCCAGTGTGGAGGTCGCGTGTCACACAGCGCTGTGCATACTGAATCTGCGGCTGTCATGTCGTGCCTCACACCTGCATATTTCAGTAGCGTCGCTGCAGTTCATCCTATAACTTGAGTCCCACTAGAAGTGCCATATACGTGAGTTTCATACGTGATTGTTTGCCAACAGGGGGCAATGCATACCTTCATCCGGAGCTCTGTAACGCAATCCTCTGCAATGCAATCCAGCAGCCACTTTCTGTTTAGTCAGCAAGAAGCTGACAAGCTCTGTGCCCTCAAGTATTTAAACAAGCACTTATTCTCTTTCACTTTGTCCATTATTCTTAACACTAATAGATCTTCTTGTGGAGAAGCTCACCATTCAAGAATGTTCTGTTCGCTTGCTGAGAACTTAAAGTAAAACTCAATCTCTCATCTCTTGGCTCTCTCCCCATCTACATGAGCTTTACATGAGCAAGACACATAACCTGTGCATGTGCAGGAAAGAAAACACAAATACGATTTTCTCAGAACTCACGCATTTAAGCTCATAAAGCAAAAAATTGAGTACTCACTCCAAATATAGACGATCGGTGAGGATAAGCTTGCCTGTGTAGTTTTGCTACTAACTACTATTATCATTGATTGTTGCTACTACTACTTTACTACTTTAGCAACTGATTTTAACTATGACTACTATTTCTGCTACTACAGGTTTTGGCTACTGTTGATTTTATCTACTACACTTTACTAGGTTACAACTGATTTAAGCTACTACTACTGACTAAATGTATCTACTCAAAACACTGCTGTTTTTAACTATTACTACTGCTACTGATTTTAGCTGTTACTACTGCTTCTGCTGATTTTAGTACTTAGCAGTAGTAAAGATAAAATCACTACTATTACTACGAGTAATTGTTTTCGCTACTTCTATTAATTTTAGCTGCTACTACCACATATGCTGATTTTAGATACTAATATTTTGTAATTAGCAGTAGTAAAGATAAAATCACTACTATTACTACAAGTAATTGTTTTCGCTACTTCTATTAATTTTAGCTGCTACTACCACTTATGCTGATTTTAGATACTAATACTTTGTAATTAGCAGTAGTAAAGATAAAATCACTACTATTACTACGAGTAATTGTTTTTGCTACTTCTATTAATTTTAGCTGCTACTACCACTTATGCTGATTTTAGATACTAATATTTTGTAATTAGTAGTAGTAAAGATAAAATCACTACTATTACTACGAGTAATTGTTTTCGCTACTTCTATTGATTTTAGGTGCTACTACTTATGCTGATTTTAGATACTAATATTTTGTAATTAGTAGTAGTAGATAAGATCATAATAACTACTATTAATTTTAGTTGCTACTACTACTTCTACTACCACTACTAATTTTAGGTACTACTACTAATAATTAGCAGATTAAATCAGTAATGCTACTACTGTTTTTATCTACTACTCTTCTTAGCTACAGCTACTATTGATTTTTGCTGCAACTATCACTATTACTACTACTACAAATGCAACTATTACTACTTAGTGATCAGCAGTAGTAGATAATATAGAGAAAGATGATTAGTAAATTTTTACTTTCATATAAATTTAGCTAAAATACTGCCAGTTGTGTTGCTAATAAAGTTACACATCATAAGTAAAATTGAAATTGAAACAAAATAACAACATGAATGCAATATTTGTTGTTGCATACATATATTGTGCCTTTAAAATGAAAGTAGCAATGATTTTGAGTGGCAGATTTTAGTTTCAATTAATCGTTTTTAGCTGTGTTGTGGGTCAGTGATGTTATAACACTTGAATAATTATATACAAACATATCTTTTTTGTTCCAGTGCAAAACTATTGAAGCAAACTTCTTCAAACATCAAACATATCGTGGCTGACCGACATCTGGGGTGTGGAGAAAAGGGTGTAAATGTGAATTTTGGCTGGTATTTGGTGTTTTCTTTAGGGCAGGTATTTAGTGTTGAGTGATTGTGGCTGGAGCGGTGGCTGTCTCTGCTCTCTTTAGTCCTGAAGCCCTCAGGTCTCAATCCTCTCCTGAAAAGTGGAAGAGTTTATGAGGGAGGTCAGGCCGAGTGTGAGTTCAAGCAAGGCTAACCCCAGAGCTCGCCTGCCACACCTCAATACTCCTACCCTTCGCTCCTCCTGCCCTGGAGCTTCTCCTACTTGACCTTTTGAAGCAGGGCAAGAGTTTGATGGGTTGTTGCTTAAATGAGCCCCACAGTATACTCACTTTTCTCGCTCTCTCTCTTTTTCTGCAGACCTTGTATACCCAATGCAAAACATGTAGGCCAACTGTCACTTTCCTTGCGCCTTGACCCCATCAACCTTATCAAGCTCCATTCTAGTTCTCATGTCTCTTTTTCTCTCTATTCCCTCTTTTTCTTTCCACACCCTATTATTCATCTACTGTAGCCATGCTGTGTTCCCGGCAGCCCTACTGCGAATCATATCCTCCTTGAAATGGCTGGCATGTCATTCGCAGATGCCAGAGAACAGGCGACAGCTGTGGTTTTATGGTTTCACCAGATGTCTGCTGGGTGCTAACCCCTCGCTGGGACGGGGCACAACGTGGCCTACCCTCCTACTCTATTCCTCTCCGGGGCTCGTTGGGGACACACTGTAAACATTTTTTCAGCGCGGCCGGATGGAATGAGGCAGGGACGGGAGGAGGCAGCCTAGACACATTGCGAGCCGGGCTGATAAACTATACTCTCATAATTGGCATTAATGACCTGGGTGGTGCAGAGAGACTGAGGTGCCTTGTTTAAGTAGAATCACATCTGTAATTTGGGGGGGGGTATCCTGGGGTCTTGCTATTATTAGGTTTTTTAATAAGAGCCACCTAGTGGTCGTTGACCAAAGGTTTGGCCGAGTGAGCTTGCAGAGGTTGTAGAAGAATATAAAGCAGGAGAGGAAAACAGCACAGATTGCTGAATCCCATACAAACATGCCAACTCAGCACAACTCAGAACTCCTACTAAAGGAATGCAATGCTGTATTATATGCTATTATATTCTAAATCATGTGTCTTGCATGTATTTGTGGTGAAACTGTGCCCAGAAATCCTAATACATTTGAGTCATTCTATTTCTGACTTTCCTCATATTGTTGCTTCTGTCACACCTGTGCTTTGTTGCTTTTAGATTTGGCAACTGACCAAATTCTGATATGTTGAAGCCCATATAACCACAAGTCTGTCAATGAATTTCTGGATCTGTATGACAGTGGGGAGAAGAAATAAAGAAGTTTTCTACACTCATTGTTGATTCGGTGTTGAACGAGTTCCACCGAATCCAACACCATCACTCATGTAAAGACTCCACAGTCAAACATGTCCATCATCCAACAGCTCCTGCAGCAGCAAAGCAGCTCCAGACCATCACACTACAATCACCAGGTTGACTGTTTGTATAATGTCATTATGGTGGAATGTGGTGTTGGCATTTTGCCAGATGAAATGAGACCCATGTCTTCCAAAAAGTTTCACCTTTGACTCATCAGTCCACAGAATATTACCCATAAAGCGTTAGGGGTCATGTAGATGGGTTTTTTTGGCAAATACTAGACGAGCCCTTTGTGCTTTTTTTGGTCAGTAGTGGTTTAAGCCTTGCAACTCATCCATGGGGGCAGCATGGTAGCACAGTGGGTAGTGTTGTCACCTCACAGCAATACGGGCCTGGTTTTGATTCTGTTTGGAGTTTGCATGTTCTCCCCGTGTCCACATGGGTTTCCTCTGGGTGCACCAGTTTCATCGTATAGTCCAAACATATGCAGACATTAAATTGCCCTTAGGTGTGACTGTGTTTGAAGTTTTAGGCTGTAGCACCCCCAGCTACCCAGGAGGATAAGCCGCTTAGAAGATGAATGAATAAACTCTCCCATGGATGACATTTTTCCCAGTGTCTTTCTTTGTTTATGTTCAACAGGTCTGACAGTAATCATGCCTGGGTGTGACTAGTGAAATTGAAATAGTCAACTGAATTTGGTTAACTGGTTAACTGGTATTTACTGTTTCATCATTTCAAAATCATTTTAAAACAGCATTTTGTGTTTGCTTGGGTTTTCTTTGTCTAATTTTAAAAATACAAAATACCTCAAAGTAATAAATCAAAGTGACGAGCCAGTTCAGTGTTGCTGAGCTATTTTTAAATTGGTAGAACTGAGCAGTAGTGGACATGTTAATGTTCAGTGATAAGTTTAGCATTGGTATCATACTGTACTGTGTATGTGATAACTGAAAATCGCATAGCTACCAAATTCCAAATTGATAGTTTTTCTATAATATTGTTATTCAGATATATTAAAATCTTTATAAAAAATATTAACTTAATTAACAGTAAGATGATGTTTTGATGATAAGCAAAATTCTATTTAATTATTTAATAAGTTTGGTTTGATATGCACTGTCCCACTGTTGCTAAACACACTAGACAATTTAGAACACTTTTTAAGCTATTGTGGTTTATTATGATCATTTATCATCAAACTCGAAGTGCTAATGTCATGGCAACCTTTAAATTTGAAAATTAACATTAGCACACAGTCAAACATGGTGGTGGTAGTGTGATGGTGTGGAGATGCTTTGCTGCTTTAAAGTCTGAGCGACTTGTGAAAGCTGACTGAGCCGTGCTTGAGAGCCCACTAATATGGCTGAATTAGACCAATTCTGCGAAAAGGCATTTGCCAAAATTCCTCCACAGTGATGAAAGGACACTCCAGTTACAGGAAGCATTTGGTTGCAGCTGTTGCTGCTAAAGGAGGCACAACCAGTTATTTAGTTTGGGGAGTTATTACTTTTTCACATGGGCGATAAAGATGGTGGCATTTGTTCTTCAATAACGGAAAATGAAATGATCAACAGTTTTGTGTTTTCCTTACATTTTCCTTATATTACGGTTTGTTGTAAATATTTAGTGTGAGAGAAATTCAAAAACACAGAACATGGGAAAACAGAGAGGTGTGTACTGTCAAGCACTAGCTTTACACTACCAGTGGTGGGAAGAATTGGGATTTGAAAATAGTGGAAAAAGACAAAATGAAAGGAGAGAGGACAGAATAAAACACAACATACATCACATATTTATGTATGAGCTTTTATGTCTAAGTTATCTTGTGTCTTAAGTAAATGTATTGTGGTAAAAAAAAATTTTACATTTTGTACTCAAGAAAAAAAGAAGATAAAAGAACATGATCCTAGATGTACTTTTGTATAACTTCAATGTTTGAGAAAAGGTGTTTTTTACTGTGTTGTAATTTCGTATGCTACCATGTCATTATCAATCCTGTCATGTCATTTGTAGATTAAACACCAAGAATTGTTGTTTGAATTATCTTATAGGTAAAACCAAGTGGTGACTTACTTCTATCACTTTCTTTGGACTCTAAAGGTCTTTAGGCATCAATTTGTTTGTGCACTCATATAACTGATGGTGTCTTGCGCACCAAAACATGTTATTTGAACACCTGGGCATTTTTTGCTAACTTTCGTTAGCAACATGAACTTATGAACTATTGCTAGGCCCAAACTGGACTTTGAATATTTGAGTTATAGCCTGTGTGGAAGCCCTCAGTGTTTCATCTTCTGAACAATGTGATGCAGATCTTTATGCTCCTTTCAATTTTCTAAAATATACAGTGACCCAGCGTCACCATTTGTGTGTTAAAGACATTGCACTTAAAGGCATTTGGCCTATTTGTTTTGAGTTACGTCTGGTGTGGAGCTGAGATCAGCTTAAAATGAGTTACAGAGATTTAAGCTGTGAGTGAAAGAATTCATAAAGTTTTAGCTTCCTGAAAGAGGCAGAGAAACTTTCTGTTCTTCCGCTGCTCCAGAGTAGAAACATCCTACCCAAAGCCACAGTCTGCCTATTTTTTAAGAAACACAGACAATTTGGCAAAATTGGTGTGACAGATCACATATTAATGGGTGTGATCTAGCTTAGTCAATCTTTTGCAATACTGGTCTGGGGTGCGTTTCCCAAAACGTTCGTAACGCTAAGTACTTCGTAACTTCATACTTAAGAACATTCTTAAAATTACGAATAATCCGACCCCCTCATAACTCGCTAAGTTCTTTCGCTAAGTTCACATGCAATTCTGTCTCAAAAAGAAAAGAGGCCGCTAATCATCCTTTAAAAACACATTGTTCTGTGCCTGGACACTACACCTATTTATACAAACATGAATTCATGAAGATTTAAAATAATTTTTAAAAGCATAATTCCATCACAGAAATGACATCCAACATCAACAAATATCATATCCAAGAGCTTGAATTATGTAAACAGTAAACTTCGAGAATAAACAGGTGTTCACTTGTATCATGGTGTAGTCGGAAGCAAACTGTCTTCCACTCTTAAGGTCAATTAAGGTTGTTCTTAAAGTTTGTAAATGACTAAGATCAATCGTTATTGGGAAACGCACCCCTGGACGGTACCATTGACAAGTCAGACTACCAGCTGAAAAATCCCAGTACTTTTTTCATGTGCAGCTTAAGACTGGAGGGGCCACCTGGAGCACTGAAGTTAAACATTATTCAACTTCTGTAATAAAAAAGCATAGAGTGATGGAAATACTTAACTAAATTTTACTTAAGTACTTCCTATTCCTGGAAATCATTTTTTTCTTATGTGACTTATCAAGATTTATTCTAAATATATTGCATTAAATGTAATACTGCAGAAATGTGCTACTGGCTAGTTAGGGTGTGGATGCGTGGGAGGCGCACAGAGCCCCCTGGGAGAACGCCGGACACACTGTAAGCAAGACATTAAATTATATAAATAGCCAGTATCTACCGTCACAGTGAGATGTGTGTCAATTGCTGTCCTGCCTGCTATCTAGAGCGTTTAGTTAGTTGGGTCTTCCTTGCTAATATGTAAAAAACAATGTGTCCCATGTCTTCTTCACATTGATGTCACAATACATTTAGGACATTGTTTTCAGTATCCACCCTTCGCTACTTTCAACATCCTTTGAAACGTTGCCAGGCAGTTATTTCCAGACATACAGCATCAGACTTCTATTTCTTTAAATAGGAAGATAATTAAAAACTCAAAACTGGGACTGAGAAAATGTAAATAAACAGCTTGTAACATTTGTCTCACCAATGCACAAAGCCATGTTTTTTCGGGGGGGAGTAGGGGTGAGGTTCCTCTAGCTACTGCGCTTGTGCAGCTCCCCATGACAAGGAAGCCTTTCCCAGTTTGCTGCATAACCAAAGAGCTAACTGTCTCTTTATGTTGATGGGCGTGACTTTTTCTGCAAACAGACATGTTAAGCGTTATAAGCTTTCCCGTTCATCCAGTGACTGGGGGTATAGGGCTCATAAGGTATCTTCTATCTATACAAATGGACAGAAGTATGGCAAAAGCTTAAGCATGAGTAACAGCAGCAATAGTAGCAAACCTGAATCCTTTTGTCTGTACTTGGGCTGCAGAGCGAAACTACAGATGAAAACGTCTCACACCAAATGACAACAAATCCTTAAATGCGTATGAGCCATTCATGAATAAACATTGATTTCAGCTTCACCACAAACCGACTGTAGACCAAAGGCCAGAATATTTATGAGAGAAAGCCCACAAACATCCAGCACTGATCCTTCATTACTGCAGGCTATAAGAAGGCTTGTCCAGTGGTTCTCGCACTTGTGCAGTACCTGATCCCAGTGCTTCCAAGATGACTCTGATAAGAGTGAGCAGGCCTGTTGAAATGCAGAGCTGTTTGATTGATGGCTTGTTTTTCTCATTGCGAGTAGCACAATAGCAGCAGTTCGGTTGTTGCCGTTGACTCGCAGCACTGTGGGGGCAGTGGTGTGATGACACGTGAGGTCAACTCCTGTCTGCCTGATTCTCATCACCCTCTCACTCCTGTCAGCTTCAAACAATAGCCACTGAGCTGCACAGGATGGAGAGCATGCACTTTCAGACAGAGACACCACTCGCTGCATGTCAGTGGTACATGGAGCTATCACTTTACACCGCCTGAATGAAATGAATTATAGCAAGCACTCTACAGCGCTCGGTCTGCGAAGGCCGAATGGGTTAGATTGGATCTTAGAGTACAGTTAGAGAACTCAATATAACTATAATATTAACAACTGTGGAAATCTCAATGCCATCTGAACCTGGGACAGATGTCAAGACAGCAGTTGGGAGAAATCTGCAAGACCTGGAACAGATTGCAAATGAAGTATGATCTGAAATTCCAGAGGAGCAAGAAACTCATATCATGGCTATGTGAGGAGCTGATTTGTTCACAGTTATTCCCTCTAAAGGGTGCGCTGCCAAATATTAAGTGCTAATCATTTTGTTCGTGCCATTTAAAAAAATTATAATCAAGGGTGCCAGTTCTGTATCTGTTTATTCAACTTATAGCAGCTTAGCCCAACCCATTCACCCCTGAGTTGAACAGTGTTTTCTAAAGGAAGTCCTGATTTCTGATAAAGGCTGATTTTTGAATGAAGCACCCTCTTACTCCAGCCAGGGCGTTTACCTTTATCACTCTAAAGGGTAATAACAAAAACAGCCTTTTAAATTACAAGGCATAGAGAGAGGTTGAGATATGGTCATTTTAGTATGAACTAGGTCCATTTCTGGTACATTAAATCACAAAAACATTGTGGACTTAAATGTAGGATATGGGCCTTTCCATCTAGGGCCTTCTATTCATGCAATTCCTTGTTTTTGGGTGTTTGGGATGTTGCTCCTTGTTGTTGTTAAAGGCAACTTGTGAAAATTCAGTGAAGTGTGCCTGGGTGTGTGTGGGATATTGGTAGTCAGTACACACAGTTTCCCCTCTTCTTCTCATTTCGGCAGAACGGACGTTTCAGGTTGACAGCCTGTTCTGTTATGGTAAAAAGCCTCACTGTAAGTGTTTTTTTTTGTCACGCCATTTTCTTCACTCACACGCCGCCTGGATCAGGGTATATTGAGAACCACTTCGTTTCCATGGCAGAGGAAAAAAAAATGTTGCAGGATCAAGCCAATGGCACATGGCGCGTTTGTGAAAGCATGACATTTGCATTCATTGCACTCATTCCAATATTCCAGTCACTGCTAAGATCTAACAGCCTTGTTATGTAGAAACATGCTTTTTCATTTCATTCTTCCGTCTATTCTTTTTTTCCCCTTCAGGGAAAAACTCCTTCCGAGCGAGTGCTTCACACGTCTATCTGTAAAAGCAATCTGCTTTGTGACTTTTGATTGCTTTGATGATTTACTGTCATATTGTCCTGCTCCAAAACCTGCAGCACCACTTGTGTCAGTTTTCCTTTTATTCTCTCTCTTTGTCTCTCTCTCTTACACAAACACATACACTCAGACACTGACTCACTCCTGCATGCGGGCAAACTACACACTATAGACATTAACACATGCCATGACACCACCATCTCTTCGCTAATGTGTTCCTACCTGGTGTATTCAACTGACAAACCAAGCCCAAATGACAAACACCTTCTGGTCACTCCCACAGTAGAACAAAACAATTTTCACACTTCAAACATATGCAGGCTGGCTAATTTTACAGTACAGCTGCCCATTCAGCACTCACTCAATGACTTTAAATGCCACTCAGTGGAGGTGCAGCCTGAAAGTGTTGGTTTGGTCAAAAATAAAAATGTTCCCTTGACTCAAAGAGTAGAGGAGAGTGGCGCGAAAATTAATGTGGGATACAAGTAACATGGATATTTCATGTAGTTAAACAGGCTAAAGTAGAGCATACTTCAAATCATGTTCTTGTGTTGCCATGGCAAACATTACCCATGGATTCTGGCAGTGGTCAGATAGATATTTCTTAGGATTCAGTCTGAAAAATGCTTTTCCTTCATAGACTTAACTTTGTTTATGTTAATGTATTAGTACTGTATTCGTTTACAGTGTTGGTGGCTGTCATATAGCATCATTTTGTAATATGGCATCAACTATGTAAACAACATTGAACACTGGAGGCAGGCCAGACTAAAGTACAGCCTCCACACAGCAGGGTTAGCTGTATCATTGACATTATCTGTTGGCCTCTAAAAGTAAGCAATGAAAGAAGTGCATATCCTCCCTTATGCATTCAACACAGTCAGATTTTTGGGAGCATTTATGCACAGATTCATCAAAACATACTGTGTTTTAGCAAAAGAGACATGGAAAACATTGTGCTTTGGACTTTTTATTAAACATCACAGCAGGAGAGAAACACCACCCAGCACTGCTGAAATGTCTGAGACAGCAGGCAAGTCACTTATAGCCATAAATTTCAACTTAACCATGTATGTATATATGCTGCAAAACAGCCCCACAACATGCAACACATGCCACACATAAACGACTAGTGATCAACATTTTTTTCGTTTTTATTTGTAACAGCAGTGTTTAGGTTACAAGAATGCAAATTATCCAGCATAAGTAGTGTGATGGCAAGCTGCACTCTATGTTATCTCCAATCTGGAAATAATGCTAACATTAACTTTGGGTTAATGTTAGCATTAACCCAAAAAAAACATTGGGTCAGTTATAGATTATAGACTTTAAATTACAGACGCTTGTGTTAGTATAAATTTCTCAGCATATTCCAGACTCACAGATTGCGCATCTTAACAGCCAGTCAGAGCCTTCATTACTTTCTGCACGGAAGTTTTGTCGTTAATAAATCCCATTGGCTATGACTGTTGTTTGCATTCCTCCAGATAAGAGCCCATATATTCCCACAGCACTCTCTGTTGCTGCTATCTCCAATCTGGCGATGCCACCCCGATATGCTCAGAGTTCAGATAGGTGGTTGGAAGGACAGGAGAGAGAGGAAATCTTTATCATTATTATTCTGGATTTCCAGCTCATTAATTACTTCAGTGGACTAGAGAAAAAAACTGAGATGTGGTTTATTCTTTGATTTTTCTAAGTGGCAATCTTGGTAACACACCCGAGGCATTTCTTTTCAGTCATAAATGTTCACATTAATGTAGTAAAATCTGACCAAAGTTTGCATTTTGCTAAAATTCTGCACAAAAATACTTCTGTTCATGTTGCCTGACATGTTTTATTTACATATGAAATTCATGTGACCCTTCTATGAGGGATGATTTGACTACTGTGCATGCAAATATTTTGAGAAAAAAAGTTTCCCACTTGTGACTTTGCCAGCACGCTGGTTGGCTCTCATTAAAGGGCCCTTCCTGCGAACAGATGCCATAATTAGCATTAGGAGCTTTTCCATTCAACCAGTAAACTCTCCTCCTTTATGATCCCTGCTGAAATCCACAATGATCCATTCAGGTTACTGTTAGTCTGGTGCTGGTCTAGCTGGTCAACCAACATAGCATTGCTGGTGAAGCTGCTTAACCAGAATTTATGTTTTGAACATGTTTTTGCTGATCAGCACCATCACCAGAAAATCCCAGCCTGTGCTGGTCAACTGGCACAAGCCAACAAAGCAAGAGCCAGTCCCCAGGAAAATGTTCAAAACACAACAAATGCTGTTTTTTTCAGCAGGAATGTCTCTGCTTGTGGTTTTTTGCTATTGTGACCTTGCATGACTGTGAATTCATAGCTTTGTTCGTTTTGTTTTTTTGCCTGTTTTTATGACCATACGCCTGTTTGCCCCCAGGACAGTGACTCCTGAACATGAGTAAATATATATACTGACTGTACCACAGGGAGATAAAGATAATAAACATCTGTGAAAGTCAGTTAAAAGTATTGTGTTATGAGGAAGTTAAACTGATGGTTAGGCCAAAAGTTGAGATTCCCCTGTCCCAAATGAGCTGATCAGCCATGACATGTTTGGTGTCGTCACACACTACGTAGTGTCAACCAGACTTGTTTGTGGTCCCTGACACTGTGTGATGTTTTGTTAGCTATAAAAATGTTATTTACAAAATTCAGGTTTCAGGATGGCTACTAGTACTGCTTTTGGTCAGTTTGAGATAACAGTAGAGTTTTAACTCAGAATAAGTTAAAACCCTTTTTTACTAATATGGGGTACTATGACTAAACACCCTCTACCCTCCTGAGCTGATGTTGGAAATTGAACTACATCATTTTTATCCTTTTTTAGCAGTTTAGCCTTTTGCATGAAGAACTCCATCAAAATGATCTGTTTTTGCAACAGTTTCCATATATTCCAGATATTCCATATATCAGACAGCACAGATCAGAGACTGAATGGTAAGCAAGAAATAATTGCAGTTAATATATGTGACAAGAGTAACACATAAATATTAACATGTGGATATGTTTTATATTACTTTTATAACTGACCCCAATAGCGTGGTATGGCGTAACAAGGAAACTCTTTGTACTTGACCAGCTTACTCACTGTGTGACTAAGCAGTAAGTTTCTCCACTACTGTTATTTCTACCCAGACAAATATACTTCTCTGATCTCTGAAGAAAAAGATACCTCTCTGTCTGAAAAAGATACGCACAGATTCTAGGTTATAGAGGCTGACACAAAAAGTGTAACAACCCTTCCCACTTTCCCATACAGTACTATTTGGACAGAATTATTTCTTTAAGGGCAGGTGGTATAAGGTACAGAGATGGGAGTGGCGACATGCAATATGTTTAGTTGCTCACAAATAGAAAACGTCAAATATTTAATTTAATACCCATTTATTTTACATTAACACTGTCCTACGGAAATGCAATATTATTAGCTTGGGAATATGCCCTGTATACCTATCTACATTCTTTGTCCATGATCTACTTACTATACAAATGTACAGCCACCACAACTGCTTATGTTCAAGTCTCACAAGCCTTTGCAAACTACTTTGTGAGTGTTTGAACATGTCCTGGAGATCAAATCAATAAAATCAGTAATTAATTCTTGTGATTTGCATGACGTTGCAAAACCAAACACATTCATGCCAATGCTTCATTTGACCTCTGTAGACTTCCTGTTCCTGTGCAGGTCAGGTTACATAAATCATTATAATATTAAAGAATCATATGGGATATTAAACTCACGTTGATCATCTCATATAATCACATTTAAGCTCATTTAAGATGCCAGATGTTCAAACAGAGAATGAAGGTGCTTCTGACTCATCGTTCTCACTGCTGCTTTATGATTGATCATCTGCACTTCATGCTCTGCCCAAGCTGTTTGAGATTCTTGGAAGAAACCCACCTCTACCATTTCATTTCCACATTTCTTTTTCTTTCATTCAAATTAAGTCGGTCAGCCATGACATGTTTAGTACCTGACTTGTTATTAATGCAGCTCACATGTACTACGAATGTGTGCTTATACACTATCAGTGAAAAGTTTGGACACACCTACCCAGGTTTTTCCTATTTGTACTATTTTAATAGTAATAATATCAGTTAATAAGTGTGAAGACATCAAAACTATGAAATAACACATATGGAATTATTCCTGGAGCAGAATAAAACATCTGGTTGTGGTTTAAAGAATGTTTTTATAGTGTCTTTCAGAAATGAGCTCATTTGCTCTGATGCAGTTTTACATACTTTTAACACCATATACCTATCTACATTCTTCCTCCATGATCAGCTCTACTTACTATACAGATTCACAGATTCAAACTTCATACATTAAAAACATGTCTTGGCTGATTGACTACTGTAAATTTGATCCACGGCCACAGCATCACTTTAACTGGTGATGTCAGGATCTGGGCTGTTGTAAACTGTATGAGCTCCAGAGAAGTGTTTACCAGGTGAGACGGGCCATGTTACTGAGCCGTGGGGTAAATTCAGTAGCTGACGTGTTTATTACTCTGAACTTTGAATTCATCATACCCCCTTTAGGGTTCATCCTCCGTTCAATTAAACCCACCCTGCTCCGTTCCCCCCCAACCAGTTCCATCTGAAAAACAATCTGGCCAACTCGGCCTGGCTCAGCACTCAACTTCTGGATGGGGGAACGCATGATTACCTTCACCAGGAATGTGTCAAAAGCAGAAGAGAATGAATTTCACAGCTTGTCCCATGTCACCAAGCCAGCTTACCCCTTACACACACATACACACGCTTAGCTGGCAGCTGGCTATGCTGACTGACAGGTGACGTTATCTGTTAGGAACCTGGCCCACCTAATACTACGAATAAACACACAAACACACACACACACACACACATTCACGTCCCACTTCCCCAGATCATCTTGCATTCGCTGCCATAGCTACGGAAATTCCTTAAGCCAACCAATTAAAATTACGAATTACATGGATTTTGCTTTTAATTGAGTCAAGCAAAGTCTTCTTGGATACGACTTGTGTCTATGGTGAACCAATGGAAACAAAGTAAGTGTGAACGCATTCTGTGTTCTTACCTATGACTCATGTTTGAACTTCACCAAAGCATCTTGTTCAGTAATCCTCTCAGCATCTCTTCTCCCAGCCAACACACAACGTTGTCACAATGTTGTCTACTGTCCTACAGTGTTGCTACAACGTTGCACGGTAGTGCTGTTTATGTTTTCTGAACTAAATAACTACATTTACGGTATTATAACTACCTGCTGGAACTTAGTTCCAGACTAGAATTTAACTAGAATTTTTCATACGTTGTATTATATCTTTACGGAATTTTGTAAAGTTGCCAACAGATAATTATAGTACCATAAAAAACTACGTTATTTAACAGTTACATTGTGACAACCTTTTTCAGACAACGTAAAAGCACTACCTTTAGAAGTAGCGTTGTAAGAAGTAGACAACGGTTGTGTACCTTTTTTTTGTTTGTTTGTTTTTATATACCTTATTGTTTTTTTGTTGTTTTTTTTGTACCCCCCCCCCCCCAAAAAAAAGTGGTTTGATCCACGTCTCGTTTCTGTTAGGTAACTTTGACGTTGTTCACTACAGACGCCAGTTAGCGGCCCTTCAACCTGGTAAAAACGAACATACAAACAAACAAATGAAATTTGGGATTTACAAAATGAAATGAAAAGAAAGAGAGACAATGGAAGCGCTTATGCAAATTCTGAGTCGTTTTTTTTTATCAGAAAACAGGTAATCCTAAAGTGGCAAACAAAATAATTTGTAGTAAAGCACAATAGGTAGCAGATAGCTAATTAGCAGTTAGCTGCATTGACGGTTTGTACAAGACTTCATAGAATTTGTAGTTTCCTTTTGTTCCAATTGTGATGGATTTTTGTGACTTTATACCATTGTGCATCTTTCATTGCCGTTTATTTAATGCGTAACTGTAATCTTTTCAGGATTTATGTCTATGTTGTGTTATACAAACAAGGGGTGCCTGTTTGGCGGTCAGGCAGTGTTTTATTTTAAAGGAAACACATTTATATAGATAACGGAGACATATTAAGGATCACAGTGAGCACAATATTTTATATTTTGCTGTTAAAGTTTTTAGGAGGAGTTAAGAACTGTGGGAAACTGAGGGAAAGTGGCCTCAATGCGAACCTTGTGTTAGCACAATCTGATAAAGAAGAACAGGACTGGATGCAATGCAGCAAGTAAGTGTATTTTTAAAACAGTTGATGTAACATGTAGTGTTTTTGTGATCATAACTGATTGAATTCCAGCCTCAGTCTCAGCAGCTAACTTGTAAAACTCATACTGTCAGTTCCAGAAGCAGCCACAGTCACGGGGGAGGAGAGAGCAGCACTTTTCCTTCATTGATCAGTCTGAACTCATAAAACCAGGTGAGCCCAAAGTGGATAGCTTTGACGTGTTGCAGTGTGCTTTTGTTGTGTGGTTTCTGTGAAAATGGCAGTGAATATATGAAGATGGATATAAAAAATTTTCTCCACTGAATTTCCCTTTAAAGACTGAACTACAGCAAGATTGATGACTTTAAGTACACGTACCCTATTGATTTTAGTTATTTAACCCTTAAAAGACTTACGTTTTCCTAAAAAGTAAAGTAGTTTTAACAAGGTGACACATAGTTTCAACGTGTATTACCCACTCCAGGCTCCTTATATGGAGAATAAGGTGCCAAAGAGCTGTTTTTTGTTTCTGTGATGTCACAAAAACTAATTTACATACATCCACATGTTCAGCCTACATCTGTTTACTGAATGAGGCAGTGTACAGCACAACCAACAAATTATTTATCTTACAGCAGCACAGCAACAAAAACAGGTTTGTTTCAATTTGTCGAATAAATTGGAAAATGGCTTTGTAAAGTGAATTGAGAGCATATTTGGTACATAAAATCAAAATTTGGAGCTATACCCCTGTATCTGCAAATTCAGCCAAAAAGTTTGGTATTTTTCACCAAAGCACAAAAAAATGAATTAAATTGCAGAAAATATGTATTTTGGTGGTTACATGAGAACATGGGACAGCATTTTTGTGAACACCTTTTGTTTTATAGGCGTGATAAATCTAAATACTTTAGCTTGTCTGTAAAATAAATAAAAACTCTTTAAACAACTGTATACCGAGTACTCTAAGTGTACTGTAATGTAAAAATAAAGTTGATTTTTGTATATAGTTGGCTTATTACTCTTTTATCAGTATATCTCTATTACTTTTGTCTCTCTTTATGTCTTGAGTTTAAATACATCAAAACATAACCCTGTAAATATCTTAACTCTGAATACATAATTGTTTTATTAATATGTGACCACAGTTTGAACTAATTTGGTAAAATGACCCATATAGTTATTGTTTACCTGAACATTTATTGAACTTTTTTCTTGTGTACTGCAAAATAATAAAATGAGGTGGAGACTCCAAATGGGATGTCACTTTGGGGCCCCAAAAAGTTAATAAACTTCATAAACAAAGACTTAATCTTATAGGCTTTTCTAGATGAAGTCCTAATAAAGTCCTAACACAACAGTTTGTGTTCAAGTCTCACAAGCCCTTGGTGAACTGCTTTGTGAGTGTCCTGGAGATTAACAACTCAATAAAATCAATAATAAATTCTTGTGATTTGCATGACTTTTTATAGCCCAACACATTAAGGCCTTCAATGCTTCATTTGACCTCTGTAGACTTCCTGTTGTAAGCTTTTATTGACAGAAGTCTAATTAAAGATGACACCACAACAATTCGTTACTGAACTGCGAATTCCTTTTTGGTCTCACAAGCCCTCGGTGAACTATTCGCTTGGATTCAAGGATCCGTTCATATCATCTCACCATGTTTTATTTTTAAAACCTATCCAGTGACAAAGGGCACCTCAGACCCTCTCTTATATTACACCGGGATGGGTGCTGGTTCATGGGCCTGGGATAAAATGTCGTTGGGATGCCACTGAACATCATAATGTGCTAGGCATACGTCCACTTTAACAGGTTGAGGGGCAGACCAATCACACTTGTCACTCCGTTGCTTGGATACGGCTCTCCTAGGTTGCTAAACACCAGGCCTTACGTTTTACATCATGGGCTATTTTTCTGAAAGTTGGAATATCAAAGATAGGGTTACCTCATAGAAGTGCTGAGCTCGAGACACCTGCTCAGATGTGTACGAGAGCTGTTAAAATAAGCCTCTCTTCACTCTCCGCACTGTACTCACCCCCAGAACCCATCAGTCTGCTCTGCTATCTCCTGCTGTTGTTGTTGGTACGAACATTTGCTACCGAAAGTGAATTGGATTAATCAAATGTGACATTTGAGGGTTTTTAAAGAAGCTTTTGATGTGAGAGCAGTTGACCTTTTTTTAAATCTGATTAGGTAATGCTGATATTAAAGGCAACATATTGAGTAAATCGGCAGAATTTAAGAGAGATTATGTGGTATTTCAGCAAATGGCAGAACCACAAACAGCAATGTGCTGCCAAGATTTAGAGAGATTAAAACAAAGTAAAGCCAAAGCCAAATTGGAGTTCAGTGATTGATAGCTTGCGGCTGTTAGACTTTCATTGTACACTGGAAGCCTTAGATGTGAGGCAGTGACTGCTGGCATACAGTCAGGTTTACTGATTTTCTATTTGATGCAAAAGAGTTTCTGTACTGAGTAAGTCAATAACTAGCTGCCAGCCAGAGTACAGCGCAGCTTTTTCCCCTTTTTGCTTTTCGTCAGCACAATTTAGGAGAAACATAGGTGTTGTTTGTAACGAAGTGCTGTGCAGATGTCTGAGACCATACTTTATCGATTTAATTTCATGTCCGAACAGCCATTAAGTTCAAGTTAATACTTATTCAGTAAATAAATATATTTAAATCTCAGTGAAGAAGGCTGGTAAACATAAAAGAAAAAATTGTGCAAACCAGGATATTTTTACTGGAACTGAAAATATGATTCCGATATATAAAGAGAAAATGGAACTGTTGTAAGCCATTAACAACACCTGGTAGACCACCAAAACTGTCACACTCACATAAACAGTACTTAAGCTTTCATAATTTAAAAGATTGCAAAAGCACACCAGAACATTTATTTGTGAGTTTTGGCCTTTTACTTTATGAACAGATATTTATCTGGTTTCTGTTACTTTAAATGATATTATGTAGAGGGTGAAATACCTAAAATCCTTGTGTTCACTTATTGAGGGATGCTACTTTGAAAATGCTGATTTTTTTGCAGCCTCAACCCATCCTTGCCCATACAGTACTCAGCCTTTCCTGGATACTCCTTTGTATCTAAGATTAATTACATTACATTTATCACAACATCCCTCACTCCTCAACAACTGCCCTTGTCCCAAGCGTCTTTTTTTTTTTGCAACTGCAGGCATCAATTTTAGAATCAGCATTTTCAATACACTTCTTCCTGTGTACATACGTTTCCCCTCAAGGATCGCTATCTTCACAATCAACCTACTTTTTTCTACTAGTTTTATTACAGCTATATGTTTGACTGATTAATTCAATTTAAATTTGTTTATTCATGTTTGTTTCTTTCAGTTCTGTTTACAAATTATATACCACCTTTGAAACCACCTTTGCATGGCTTAGCAGGTGACCTACAGTGGCAACCAACAAAATACCAGTTCCTGTTTATTCTGAAGATTAAAAGCTATGATGAGACCTGAACCCTATGAATCAGCGAAAACCTAAAAAACCAGTTCATCCTTCGAGTTGGATGACAAACAAATGACACAAAAAAAGCACACAAACAAGTCTAGTTCCCACCAAAAGCTTGGCATAGTGCCTATTTTGGCAGCCGAAGGCAATGCGAATTTTTTCCCAGAATCAGTGTTAGGTGGAGAAGTCATTACACACAATTGTGTTTAGTTTGATTCACTGCAGTGAAAAGGTGCAGTCGCAGGCTTATTCAAACTTCAAATGGCACTGGGTCAAAGGAGAAAGGCTCCTTTTAGTACTTTTTTAGTACATCTGTCATGCTTTTTTGATAAGATTGGTCATGTGATTCCCACATTTAAAATGTTGATTCAGCAAGTCTTAATGTGTAGAGTGGCTGTGATTTCCACCTGCTCATTTGATGTTACGACCAGTGTGCTTTATTTAATAACCTATACAAGGCAGACACTTCAGGGCTGAGTTTTTTTTTGATGGTGTTGTTTTTATATATATATATATATATATATATTTTTATGCGTCAATAATGTTGATTACATTTTAACTTTTAATTGCTTTTTACATGTTTTATGCGTTTTTGTTTTGTATTAGTTCATAAACAAGATTTTAACACATTGCCCATGTACATGAAAAGTATGCTTTTATTTCAGTTTAAATGATACACATTTTAAGTTGGCTTAAAAATCCCCTTTTACTCTTATGTACTTTTAAACTTTTATATTTTATGGGGAAATTTGCTATATTTGAAAGATAAAACTTATGTAAAGTGTGCCCTACTTATTGCACAGTTTTTGTTTTATTTCCCTGATGTGTAAAATTTAACAATAATTGTGTATTACAATGTACAGAAGTGTGTTCTCTGTAGAGTGTGTGTTAATATACTTTAACTTTAATCTATGTCAGAGTTCTAAGGAGTATGCTTAAAGTAAGTGTTGTGGGCTAGAAGTTGTGGTCATCTGTCTGATCCCTGGAACCAAAAGGACACAACTGAAGTGCCCTTGAGCAAGGCACCTAACCCCCAACTTTTACCAGGGCTGCCCACCGCTCTGTATTTACTTGTGTGTGTATTTGTAGGTGTCTGACTGCATGGATGGACTAAATGCAGAGGTCAGATTTCTCTGTGTACAAAACACAAGTGGCTAATAGTTTTTAATTAAACATTTCGTTGCATTTAGCTGCTGCCAGGAACAGAGAAATAAAAAATAAATTCCTTTACTTTTTTTCTTGATGAGCTCATTAAATGGTTAACTGGAATTTAATTTCCTCTTGTTTAAACAGCTGGGTCGCTGTAACAATGGTGAGTTGCTAGGCAGTGTTGGGGTGGTCAAAGTGTTGGTGTGCTTCATGAATTATCACCTCTTGAGCGCTGTACCGGACAGAGGACCTTCTGACTCGTCTGGACATCCCCTTCGTTAATCACAGACTGGAATACACACCCACCCACACAACTCCGTGCAGGTCCTGAAGGTTGCTGTCTGGTGTGTGTATCCCAGTCTTGTGTATGTTTGACCCCTGTGTTGCGAGGCAGGCCAGAGTAATAGCCCTCCTCTCCAGCTGCCCCCGCGACAACTGCTTGGTGGCGTCCTGTATGTAAACGCCGGACTGTAATAGTCAGCTGTATTTCACACTGGAAGATGGGAGCACAAAGACGAATAAAGGAAGATGATGTGTTTAAAGGCTCATGTGCTGTGCTCATTGTCGGCCCAGAACGATAAAAATACAGATTAACGTGGGTTTAGCGCCATGGCCTGGAGCTGCGATGCCCTGTTCAGGGATAACGGGCGCATTACAGGTGCGGGCTTGGATATGGGCCTGAGTGCAGGCGGCCGCTCACAGCAGAGCCTGACGTAACCACTAACGCTCTTAACAAGGACATGCACCTCGTATGAAGTAATAGGAAAAGGGTGACAGACATTCTATGCCTGCATGTTAAAAGCAATTAACAGTGTAGTGATGTAAGGGTTTCATGTGTCGTTATGAATATCGGTCGTAATCACTCCTAGGCCGCATCAGTGGTTTGATGGTAGCTTGCCCTTGTACTAGAAGGACGGACGTGTATGGTCTCATCCAAAAGGTTTAGCCTGATATGTTGATTGATGTGTCTAAAAAAGGACTTGCTGGAAAAATCAGAAATTATTTATAGGGGCTGTTGGTGAAACATTAATTTAACGTGTTTTTTGTCTCTTGCTCCAAATTTAGTTGAACTATCAGGATATGCTAGATACATCTGTAATTTTGCACTGGAGCTACAACACTACTGTAGTTAACACATAATAAATGCTCCTTGCAAACTGCATGCCATATCACACTTGTATCTCCAACTTAGTACAGTTATTTAAAGCGAATTGCATTTTTTTCTTGAACTGCAAACCCTGAAAGGTTGAGATGCTTTGTAAAATGCAAACAAATGTTAATAAGAACAGAATGCAAGGATTTTCAATTTGCATACACCCATTATTTTATTGACAAAATAACCTAGATCACATATATATTGAAAGTGTTCCTCAACGTCAATTTGCAAAGACCGTGGATATCCCACCATCTACAGTACATAATATCAAAAGATTAAAAGAATCTGGAGAAATCCCTGTAAGCCTAGGACAAGACTGACAGTCAATATTGAGTGCTTGTGATCTTTGGGCTCTCAGGTGGCCCTGCATTATAAACACACGTGATTCTGTACTGGAAATCACTGCATGGGCTTCGGAAATCATGCCCCGTTAACACAGTTCGTCATGCAATGCAATCAAATGTAAGTTAAGCTATATCACGCAGAAGAAGAAGAAGAATCCGTATGTCATCATGATTTGGAAATGCCCCGATCCTCTATGGGCTTATTTAACATTGACTGAGATGAAGGACCTTGTTATCAGTGCACAGTTTGAAAGCCTGCATCTCTAGTGTTGGGGTTGCATTTGCGTCTGTTGCATGGGCAGCTTCCACATCTGGAAAGGCATTATCACTGCTGAACAGTATGTGGAGGTTTTAAAACAATATATGCTCCCATCCAGACAGCTTCTCTTTCAGGAACAACCTTGCATATTTCAGCAAGACAATGTTAAACCACATACTGCGTCCATCAGAACAGCAAGGCTTCACAGAAGAGTCGTCCAGATACTAAACAGGCCTGCCTGCAGTCCAGACCCTCACCAGTGAAACATCTGGCACATTGATCTGCAAAGAAGACCCAGAACTGTTCAGCAGCTATAATCCTAAATCAGACAAGAATGGGACAATATTCCTCTCCCAAAACACCAGCAGTTGGTCTCGTCACTTCCTGTTTACAGACTGCCCTTAAAAGAAGAGGGGAGGCTACAACAATGGAGACATGGAGCTGTTACAACTTGTTTGAGATGCTATAAATGAATTAATAACCTTCATAAACTTTTTAAAATGTCTCACTTTCAACATCTGCTGTGTATTCTATGCTCTATTGTAAACTATGAGATTTGCTAATCAGTGCATTCTGTTTTTATTTACATTTATTTGCATTTTATACAGCGTCCCAACATGTGAAACCCTCCATTCTAGAGAAACTCGCTGAGTCAGCACTGCTTACAGTGGCAGTAACCTGAAACATTCAATGCCTCCAGAAGCTGCCTGCCAGCAATAGTTATGAATATGCTGTATCAGACAATTTCTGATGGTTTTTAAGGTTCTGATATTTCTGGTAGCAGCCCTTTAGGACACCAGATGTGTTAACTGCTATTTATATGAATGTTTTGGTTAGTTCCGGTTTTATTACAGACATTTTAAGCTTTTATATTTTGTTATGATATTCTTTGTTTTACTTGAAGTTTATGACAGACATGTTAACATGTTTTTAGCTTGGACCTGTTTCACATTGCCTTTTTCAAAAGAGAGGTGACACAGCTGTTTTCCATTTCTATATTTGTTTTAAACTCTCATGCAAGGCAGAGATACACATGAAGGTCATAGGCAAAACAGTACCCAAATAATTATTATTATTTTCCATCACAGCACTGTAAATAAATGAGTCGCATTAGTTTGTATACAATTAACCTTTTTACAGCAAACCACAGTAGATTTAATCTCATTAATTCAGTTGTGTAATTTTTTTTCTTGTATTTTTTCAGCTCTCAAATTGAGTTGCTAAGTGGTTTAACATACTGTCATCTATGCTGTATATAACAGTATAACAGTGTGTCAGAAACCACATAAGCAAGTCAATTTGAGTTTACTTAACCAACCTGTAGGTTTAGGCAATTTTCAAATAAAGCATGCATGATGGTAATTTGTTGGGTATAACTACATTAGCCCTTTAGTTCTAGTGAAGATTTTGAGGAAGTGAAACCCAAACAACAAGCATATCTGGACTAGCCAATGGCAAATGTTTTGCAAAACTCTTCCTTTACCTGACTTTTAAGCATAATTTTATAAGCAAGCATTAGGAATTGCTGGAGAGCGTGAACAGAAGGGCCTTTTGTTGAGGTACACAGCTTGAAGTCTGTTGCGTTGCTTGCATAAACACTATTTAGCATCTCAGTGACTCTTATTTTTTAAGAACACAGCTGCTTCCTCAGTCCTCTTGAACTCCATGAACGCCTGACCTCCATGATTTACTGCTCATCTCCCACGAAAGCAGCATGTTCCTTTTGATGTTAGATGGACATATAACAGTTGCTTCATAGTAGCTATGTTAGTAAATCAGTCACATTCAGCAAGTCCTGTGGGAAAGCAACTGTGGATATCCATAAACAATGATCTCTAAATGATGAAAGCATTACGTTTCACAGCTGAAAGAATATACGGAACTAGGAATGTGTTGTAAAATATCATAAAGCTAATGAAATGAATTGCAATTTTTGTAAACTTGCAATTCTTACTATCACAAAAAGCCAGCTACATTAAGCTTGTTCAGCCATGGTCCAGGTTTGTTTAATTTTATCAACTGCATCCAAAGCGTTGTGTGTTTCTTGGAGGGAGTGAAAGCATAATTCAATTGTTGAAATATAAACCAAGCCAAAATCATGGTTATTGATAATTTTCAAAAATGACCATTGAAACTATACAGGTCTTTCTGTTGTATCATGTAAATATACATTAATAATAAATAGTAATGAATCTGATTATTTTAGGCATAATTTTGCTTTTGAGATGCCCATGTACCTCTCCGGTGTAAATAAAAAAAAAACATTGTTTTAGACTAAAACAACAATGCCTCTGGAATTTGGATATTTGCATACATTTTAGGTCATGAGGTAGTTTTCAGATGCTCCAGTTCCAGTTACCAACACTGTGAACAGTTCTGACTTATTTCTCCAAAATTGTGTAATTCACATCAAACCTCTTTGAGTGACTGCTTTACATCTAAACTGTATACTTATGCAGAAAATATGGTGATATATGGAATGCCCCTTTAAAGAACCATCATGTTTTGTAAATTGTAAAAAAAAAGCATAAATCTATGCCAAAGATTAAATGGGAAATTGAGGTTACTATGCATTATGTGTGTTTAGGTTATGTAGGGTATGTACTTAATGTTCATTCATTTCAGAAGAAGAGCGAGATTTATGTCAGTGTTTATTTGCTATGTCAGATTTTTAGTGGGTGAAACGTTTAAGTACAGTATTAAGTGCGTTTTTATTTAGCCTTTTACATAGCACTGATCATTATGGCCAAACAGTTTCATCTAACCAGAGAGCACTCCATTAGAAGTGTAGGTGTTTGTCCTGGTGGTGACCTGAAAAGTTCAGGCTGACTTTTTATGCTGACCCGCTTCTTTTTCCTTTCAGGCCTTGGTTGGAGTCATATAATAATAGATGTATATACTTTGCCACCTGATGCCTCGACTCCTTCGCCATTTCAGATGCCTTCACACCTTCACCATTTCAGAAGTGGGTGTTATTTTTTGCCTTCTTTGTGCCTGATTTAGTGTATTTGTGGCCCAGGTTTTTTTGATCAGCATAATATCTTTGTGCAGATGCTCTTGGTACCATTAGCTGCTTGGAAATGGCTTATAAGGAGGTAGTGGATTGGTGGAGTCTGTGTCTTTTCTGAGGTCTTCACTGACTTAGGACAAATGATCAATCAGAAGCTTCAATCATTTAAAAAATAAATAAATCTATTTCTGGCATTTTACAAACTGTTTACAGTCAACTAGAACATAATTCTAAAATGTTCCATTGCTGTTTTGTTTTTAAGTTGTGGGGATTCCTGCACTGTGCACTGTCTTATTTTTTTATTTTAAACATTAGATTGTGAAAGGGTACAAACACATACCTGCAAAATCTTTTTAAGGTGGACCTTGAAACCTTGTACCTGTACAGTCCCATTTTTCCCCTGACATAGTTGTGGAGTGCGGTTCAGCATAGTACGGCATGCTGTTTGATTTGTACTCTGTTCAGGAATGGCATTTCCAAAATGAGGACGCACAATTTGCAGATGTTTGTAGAGCTATCTATCTGCCTGGGTGTGGGCAGACTGTTCATATGTGTTGGGTGGGTGATATGGGGGTCGGACTAAAATAACTCTCTGCTGCCTTGGCATGTGGGGGAAAGATGAGGCAAAGTAGATGTTTGCTGGTTGGTTACTTGGGGTAGGGGGGGATTTTTTTTTGCACGTCACTTTCCCTCTGAATAGGCTATTAAAAAGACACAGCCGGCCTGCAGCCTGATCTCACTGGGTTGGCATACTATGCTGACATCATCAAGGCCACCAAGGTGCACTGTGGGTGATGTGGTCATGGAAGGAAGGGGGCGCTAGAGAGACTCTCTGTTTCTGAAAAGGTACAAAAAGTCCTGCATGATGGCTCATGTTCCCTGGATACTGAGAATCTATTTATTATCTTTCCCCCTCTGTGACCCTGTCCTTTAATTTAGGCCTCTGATTCATCCACTATTCATTTTGTAAAAAATGCAAAACGCCTCTACGTTTACAGCTGCGTGGGCGTTCCAGCAAGACAAGAGGTAGAGGGACTGAAAGATATAGAAGTAGGAAAAGTAAAAGGGAAAAGTAGAGATAGAAAGTAATAAAAAAGAATTTGGTGTTAATGCAATACAAACGGAAATACAAAGAGAAAGAAGTTTGCCCAAGATTTAAATACATAAAGTCACGTTGTATTCTGTATGAGACCTATCTTTATCTGTCATAAGCACAAACTCATTCAGGCCATTGTGCTAAGCATATGTCTGCAGTAAGAGTGAGGAGGTGGGGGAAAGAAGCTAAACTTTCATCCCTGGACTTTACTTTCATTAACAGATCAACAAATCACCTCAGGCGCAGTGGGCCATTTGATGTTTTTGCCCCACCTGGTCAGCCGAGTCTGGTGCTCTAGTAGTTAGAGTGATGCAATTATAAATGCTTGGCTGACAGATCTGGGGATCGTGAAGAGAGAATTTAGGCAGCAAATGGGTGCTGGAGTGAGCTTTTCAGTACAGTGCTTAGACAGCCATCACTGGGGACGTGGCCCAGGAATGGAGTGGGTGGGGGACAGTTTAGGGGTGTTGCTTCATATCTATATCCTAGCAACTGAGGGAGTACGATACCCTGTCCAGTTGTTGTTGGGGATTGGTCAGTAGGCTGGCATTGACGCCGCCCCTCAGCTTGTAGTCGGTAGAAAGAATAACCCGTCAAAGCATCCTCCACACTTGAGCCACTCCTGTGCACTTGATCTATCTGCACTTTAATCTGTCCGAAACAACTTGTTGTTGTTGATGTTTAGTTGTTTTTATATTCGTATCTATTTATCTTGACCGCTTACGTCGTCTTGATAGATGTGCTTGGGCCACTCTCTGATAGTTTTCAAGAAGACTACAGTCTGGCGGTATGACGTCTCCCTATGCAGCCGTACAGTTCTGCCCAGAACACACCTTTCAACGGTAAGGCAACCTGTGTTTCAGTGTTAGTTTCGGAAATTCATGGCCAGTTGTGAGTTAAGTGAGTCAGTGTCATCAAATGTAGTACAGTACAGCATGAGGACTGTAAATTTATGCTCAGTTTAATGCACTAACAGAACTAGGTGGTTGTGCAAAATTTCTTTTCTGCCTGTGTATATTTTTGCTTCAAAAATAACCCCAAACAAACGCATTGGTTTGGCTCACTGCTTAGGCCGAAACTGGGACAGCACTATGTATTACTTTCTTGGTTCTGTTCTATTTCGGTGTAAAGCGGAAGTTATAGCTGTCTAGTCTGAGACTGTGGAGCAGCGTCTGGAGATGCAAACAGTCATATCTGCGCCTCCAGCTGCTGCTGGGCACTGATATTTATAGGTGCATGTTCTTATGGTAACAATGCAAGTGTATGGGAGTGTCTAGCTTTTTGGGCAGTGAGGCTAGATACTTGAAACCTTGAACCTGCTTGTCTGCTCAGTGCTCAAACACCACTGGACACTTTGCTGCAGAACTGGACAGCGCTGGACAACAAGTGCATCTGTAGAGCTAGCCAAGGAGGCCTGTTCTCTGTTCTGCTACCATGCCCATTTGTGTGTTTCAGTATTCACGTCTAATGCTAATTTTTTGGACGCCCCTTTTATTTTTAGTATGCAAATGTCACTGTCGGAACACAATCTTGTATCTTTTCACTTCACAAAAAATTCCAAGTCCCTGCTGCCTTTAATATTGTCCCAGTATTCCATGATGAATGGAATATTTTATTCGATCCTTATTTGTGAGATATTCTTCCATGTACAAAAATATTGAAGAAAAATATGTCAAATGCCACTTCATCTTAACTCTTAAAATGAGCCATATTAGATAGCTAATGCTTTCTAATATCTTAATATTAACTTGTATTGTTTCAATCAAAGTAAGGAGAATAGTTTATACATCGTCTGTGATTGAACCAAGTCAGCATTGTACGAAAAGGATTACAAACAAACCCATCATCAGTAAAAATGCTCAAACAACAAACCTGTATCCACGAATGGGAGCCTATTGAAAAGTTAATCACTCTGTTGTACTCTTCTGAGCTCTGCCTTACTGGCACAGGTGTGTTTTTTCCTCTGTGTGCTTGCGCTGTTGAGCATACTTGACCCTGATCACAGGTGCATATACCTGCAGTTGTTGTTTTAGTGTCCATTCCAATTGCCTTTAACTCTCCAGAAAAAGAGACCTATAGCATTTCAACTCATCTCAGGCTTAATATATTTCTTAAATGACAGTGAACTATAGTGTTTGCCATCAACCTTTGCCATCAACAACAACACCTATGTTTCTAATAAGCACTTAATTATGCAAAACCATTCATTCATGGCAGTAACACTGCTTTCACTCAGCTTGGGTAAAATAGTAAATCACCTAAACCAAATGTGTGGACCTTCTAAACCATACAAAGTTTTAATTCTGATTAAATTAGCAGATACTACTTAAATGTAATCAAAATAATATTATTGCATTTCTATCACAACTGTTCTGCTGTTCATAGTTGCTGTCCACAATACACGGTTAGATCTTTAACTAGTAATTAGTTCATTTATAATGAATTTTTAGTGTGCATTTCTAGAGAAAAGTCAACAGGTAAACACTATAAATCAGGAGTGAACTGCTGTGGCAGAGTGAATGGAATCCGCCGTTTGTTTGAATTCATTCAGACTTTTTCCTCTGCCTTCGGATTCAGCCACAATGAAAGCACGCGACTGAGGGGAGGAGAAACTTCCAGGGCTGCTCTCCTTTTGTTTGAGCCTTCATGTGTGTCCTGGAGCCACTGGATTGAGGGATGAGGGAAGGGGGGCAGATCTCTTTGAACACTACCTGGCTTTTGATTAATGAAGTCACTGGAGAAGGCCTCCCACTAACCCCCCAGATCGCAAGGCTCTGTTTGTTTTGATTGCATTTTCATCGCTGGATGTGCCCAACCTGCCAGGAGACAATGGGCGGCCCTGTTTAGCCGCGACCCTTGACCCCGTCCCGTCTGCGAGAGGCCCAGTCTGCGTTTAAGTGGACGCAGTGCACCTTCCCCCTTTAGGCTGAATACAAAACTCCCCCAGTAACTGGACACCAGACGCCCACCGCCCCCACAGCAGCTCCTGCTAGAGATCAAACCCACCTCACACTAGAGCTGTGCAGAAAATAACCACAATGAAAAAATAGAGATGAGATGACCATTGTCACCAAGGAAGTTTTCAAGTCATCTTTAAAGTGCTTGTCTGATTCAAATATAGTCAAAACTGGAAGTTTAAATAGTTTTAAATGGATGGATTTCACAAACAAACTGCATATAATGTAATTGAGCTGAAGTTACATGGCCGATCAAGCAGTCACTCTATGCAAAAACAGCATGACTCATAGACAGCAGCAGTCAATGTAGTAGTGGGTTACAGTTGGTTCACCTGCTTTGATTGATTTATAAGGCTTTACTGGGGCCATGTGGTCCAGCTACGAGCTTACACTGAACCAAAGCTTTGTCCACATGACAAATGCAGTATAAATGAAACAGCTATGTGCGGTCGACTATGGCAGGGAACCTGGCAGAGAACTCCTGTAATTTTGCGCTTGTAAATCTTTGCCACATGGATCATATGAAAAAGGCCTGGATGCCTCCATGAGTGGGTGCTGTGCCTTTTTGTGGGACCATGATGTCGTTCTTGGCCGACACTCCTTGTCAACTGGATTGTGTTTCTGGCGACTTCCCAGCGTCGGCTCAGGCCTCTACCTCTTCCTCTGTCAGACAACACTCTGCGCTCTGCCTCCTTCCTTTACTTTGATTGGAGCACAGTCTCCATCCAGGGCTGATGATGATGATGTCATGACATCAAGCTGTCAGTTGAGCTCTCGAATCTCCAGCAGTGAATCCAAAACATGTCCCCTGCTACGTGTGACATGAGAAAGTAACTACTCAGCACCTGCTAGAGACCTATATAATTCTGATGTTCTCACTGGCCTGAAATGTTGACAATATTAAGTGCAATAACATATAAATTAGAAGACAGACACTTAATCCCTGTGGAGCAGGACCTTAGGCCATTTAATAGCCATTACATCCTGTGATATATACAAGTATCATTTTGTTTCGCGGTATAGAGTGCTGTAACACATGGCAGATCCGATTCAGGACCCGCATAAATGAAGGGCCACTCAGGAGTCTCTTAGTGTACTATAAATGAAACCTCGGCTCCCAGCGATATAAACACTTTGCTTGAGTTGCTTACACCTGTTTATATCTTATGATTGAATTGTTTACTAATATAAAACACTGAGGTGGATAGTATTTCTTATTCACTTCCATGTACTTAAGTAAGACACACACATCAGACCAGACTGTTTTTTAATGTGGCACAATATGGTACATACACTGTTTTATACATCTATTTTTGGTATATTTCTCCGTAATCCAGGTAAAAAAAAAAAGCCAAATTGTATACATTAACATTTACATATTGCCATCAGCAATCTTTAACACATTGCATCACTATATAATAAATATTGTGTAGGGGTGTAACGGTATATTCAGCCTTCGATTTGATTCGATTTACAGTACATGTGGATGCAGAATGACAGACTTACTGGGTTAGCCGCTTGTGAGACTCTGCTGAGGCTTAGAGTACTCGTTAGATGCTTTCTCTCCCATGACAGGCTTGGCAGCACAACGTTATCTGAGTAATTCAACCCAAGCATTCACCTTGTGCCACACCTCTTTGGCTGAGCATAAAAAGGGGGATTGACCACGCTTTTCTTGTTGAGCTGTCCTTTTGGGGAACCTTTTAAGCAGAGAAAGAAGAGTTCTCCGTGTCATTGAAGCTGCTCTGCCAGTCTTCACCCTTCATCATTTAGGAATTAGTGTTAATTCTGTGGTATTTCCAGTCTTAGGCCTATCCCTTAATGCTTATTCTGTTGTTCAGAAGCCGGCATGACTGCATATTAGACCAACATGGATTCAGAATCCATGTGTGCACAAATGGTAACGTTAGTTCAGTAGTTTAAACTTGTGCCACACCTACCTTTTTGGCGGAGAGTTACATAGGGAAGTGAACACGCTTTTCTTGTTGCTTCTACAAATCCAAATCGTACCGACTGTATATTCTTCATTGCAGCTAAAGCGTAACTGCATTGTGTGGCCGTTTTTACTATGCACAGAACATTATTCTTGTCTTGGGGGTGGGGTGGGGGGTAGCCAAAGATTGTATCAGGGCTCATGGCGCTAGGGAGCTGCTAATACTACTGCTGCTACTATTATTATTATTATTATTATTATTATTATTATTAATAATTATTTTTTATTATTATTTATTATTCAGACAATGCTAAGTAATGTTTGTATATTCAGGCTGGAGCCTAATCCAAACTACAGTTGGGAGACTAAAGGGACTCAATCATTTCATGTTTTTGATGCATCATTAGTGTTTTATGGCAGACAAAGTGGGCATATATATTTACCTGTCATGGTTTATAAATTACCCAAAGTCACTAGTTCAGTTCTTCTGGTTCTTTATTTTGGTTTCAATCTGTACTGCTATTTCACATTGCAGTCTATGGCAAGTGTTGTTTGTTTTCCCCTAAACAGGGCTGGTGATGTGTTTCGACTCCAGCAAGTTTGGAAGTCGTGGTTGACTCTTGGCCGATGACTCTAAAATTTTAAATTACTTTTTTCCACCATAATCCACTCGAGAAACATTCTGACGGAGGTAAATGTAAAACAGTAAAGGGCTTTAGTAGGGAGCGTTTGTTTAACAACCAGCTTTAAACATCACCAGCGCTGCTCACCAGCTGCTATAGCACAAACTCTGTACACAACACAGCAATGCAGTTAAGAAAGGAGGGTCGCAATAAACAGTTATTAGAAATGGTACAAAATGGTTTCATCCCTGCTGTATCTCTGCTTTGGGATAAAATTAAGTAGAGTTGAGGAGTCAGTTCCATCGATCCTAGCTGCAGAAGTTAATTCCAGAAAACATAGAGCCCTGCATCACTAATCACAAGGGGAGCTGTGTCTTGGTTGGATTATGTTAGATTAGAATTATTTATGTGGTTTCAAGATGTAGCTGTCATATTTTACACAGCAGCACAGCTACATGACAAAAAAGCAGAAGCCACTCCGCATCTGTAACACTGTGTTATTACCTTTTAGAAGGGTAGTTTGAGTGCTGCAGAAATGTCACTTTCGACATTTCACTTTTGAAAAAAAGGCTGTTACAGGCTAAATATAGCTATAATTGATTTTAGTTTTTAACTGATGGACCAGCTTTTTCTTAACCATTAGATTAATGTATAAATTAGGAAGCTAATAAGGCTAAACGGTATCTAGCTGGCTAACAGACCAAACCCATGTTAGGACGCTAAGTTCTTTAGCTTTAGCCTTTGCATTGATGTATTTTCTGAATTTACTGTAAAACAGCAAAAATAGAAAATAAAGAATATGCTGTCTAGTCCGTCCGGTGACGAAAGAGAAAGTTGCTCTCCTGTGAATAGGGCTGGCGCGACGCGTCCACGTAAACGATTACGCAATTGTGTCGATTAGCATAACGTGCCTCGATGCGTTGCGAAGATGGCCACACCCACTGAAAGCATGGATTTATCTGTGTGCATCTAAAGTTGTGGGAGTATTTTACACCGAAACACAGATTTTAAAATTATTAACACATGCAAAGGCTGATTTATACTCCGCCTGCGTGTGTTTGGAGCGATATAGCCGCCACTGCGTACATACTTCTCTGAGTCAGCTCCGTTGACATGGTTGCTGAGCAACACATCCAGATGAGGGCAGTTCGGAGTAAATCTAACATGGCGACAGTGGATGAGCTTGTAGTTTTTTATTTAGTTCAAAAACGAAGAAAAACAACGGTTTGTCTATGCGCCGCAGAGAAGGTATTTCAGGGATTTTTTTTTATCAATGTGCACAACCTCTCTTCAAAAAGAAGTCCCGCCGTTTCTTTTTCGTTGTGTCCATATGGAAGTGGCCCGTATCCGTAAGCTTTCCGAAAACAAATGTATGTATGGACAGAAGGCTCTGTGCATATTCGTATTTAACGTAGAGCGTAAATGAGCCTTTAAGCATGTTTCTTTCAGTAGTAGTCACTTAACTACGCAATCCTAACCGTTTCTTCTTTGCCAAAATATATAGTGCACAAACTGGTGTGTAGACTACGTGTCATTTGTACCTCTAAAAGTCCAGTCAGTTAGTCTTTTTAACCATTTATAGATCACATGTGTTTAAGGTACCCTTTAATGCATTGTGTCTAGGATGCGTTTTCCTCGTTTTCCACAGTGATGCATTTTCATGTTAACCAGTCATTTTGCTATTTGTTTATTATTTATCTATTTCACATTCTTAAGTACTCTTAAATATGACAAGTGCATATGTATTTTCACATGCATCAGTCCCCTTAGGAAAAAGCTTTATGTTTAAATCTGACATATATATTGTATGAGGTCTAGAACCTGAGAAAATATTTTTGACCCAAGTCAAGAGCCATTTAGCAATGTATGATTACCCATAGTTGCACATTTTAGCTTAGATAACAGAATAATGGGGGTTTCTGACAAAAGCCACACCCTAGAGCCATCCTCTGCAGTAAGGCAGTCATGTTGCTATTTGAGTCATTTCTGATTGAGGTTCAAATGTTGTAAGGGAGATGCTACATTGCAGACCTCAGGTGTGTTGGAACAGTCAAACCCATGATAAACTTAACTTAGCACCTAGCTTATTTGTGGCACAGGGTTCATGGATGTGCACTTCGTTAGCTCAAAGCCATGTTATACATAGTTATTTTATAGATCCTTAAAAAATGAATTTCTGAGCAAGGGTGTGTATGTATTGGAGAAGTTTAAGGCTGAAATAGTAAAAAGCCTGTATCACAAAAATATATTTTTTAATCACTTTTTTTTAACATTGTTAATATTCCTTTTACCTCACAGTCAGTTCTATCTGTATGTGGCAGTTAAGCTGAAAATGCCCAAAAAAACATGTGTCTGCCTGTTCTACCTAAATGGCTTGACTATGCAGTGGTGATCCATAAGAGGGTAGTTTCAGGTCTGGGACTTAGCAAGCTGGCATTTAATAATTAGAGGCTAATGATGGGACTAATGATCAATATTTATATGCTCATTGTTGATTTTTGTTTCCTTCGAAAATCAGCACTCAAACACAAAGACCACACCTGACAGGGAACAGCTGTCTATAGTAGGAGTTGGCGACAGTCTAAAATCTGTTAAAATGTGCAATGTAAAAAAAAAACAATAAAATTGTTAAAATGCTCTGTTAGCAGCAGTGGGTGGGTAAAAATGTTATTTAAAAACTGACATTTGTGCAGGTGAATTCATAGCAATGTTTTTATTTTTTAGTTGGAATATGCAATGATGGTACTAAACAGCTAGAGGAGTGAATTAGGTAATCTACTATAAATATCTACGATAAATAATATCTACAATAAATAATATCAAAAGATTCAGAGAGTCTGGAGGAATCCCTGTGCTCCAGGGACAAGGCTAACAGTCATTATTGGATGCTTGAGATCTTCGGGATCTCAGGTGGCATTGCTTTGAAAACAGGCTTGATCCTGTACTGGAAATCATTTCATAGGCTCTGGAATTCTTCCAAAATTCATTGTCTGTGAACACAGTTTGCTATGCAATCCACAAATGTAAGTTAAGCTGTAACATGCAAAGAAGATACCATATGTTAACATGATCCAGCAATGCCACCGTCTTCTCTGGGCCAATGCTCATTTAAAATAGACTGAGGTAAAAAGGAAAGCTATTCTGTGGTCAGATGAATCCAATTTTTAAATTCTTTTTGGAAGCCATGAACACAGTGTTCTATGGACTCAAGGGGACTCTGCCCATATGGGGGAGTATTTGAAGGTTTTAAAACAACATAGGCCATATTTCAGCAAGACAATGTTAACCCACATACTTTGTATTTTGCAACAACATAGCTTCGCAGATAAAGATTCTGGGTGCTAAGCTGGCCTGTCTGCAGTCCAGACCTTTCACCATAAGAAAACATTTGCAGGATCAGGAAACAAAGCTGTTGAGCAGCTAGAATACTACACCAGACAAAAATGGAAAAACATTCCTCTCCCAAAACTATTCAGCAATTATCCTCTTCACTTCCCAGTTTTTTTAAGTTGTTTCATGAAATAGTAAAATGTCTCACTATTAAAAATAATATTTTATAATATATATAATATTTTATAATATATCTTATTCCCAACTAAAAAATAAACATGCACAAATGTAACTTTTAAGTAACCTTTTTAACACCCACTGCTGCTTCTAATACCAAAACTTGCTGCTTTTACTGACTATCAAAATATAAAGCTTTTCTCTGTAGATGTCCTTTTGAGAGTGGACTTTACAGAAAGAAATGAATTGCCAGGGAAGTAGAGGATATAGACGCTTCTTTTTTACCAAGTTTAAGAACAGAACGTGCTGTTTCTGTTCTGTTTCGGCTGCTTTGCATGAGCATTGTAAGAAAGAACGGACAGTTGTAGCTCTGGTCTTAAACTTTCTGTGGTTGAGTTTCATCCCTGAGCTAAGGTAAGCTGACATCCTGCTTTAAAGTTACTCATTATGTATGCCTGCATCGTGTACTGTATTAATATCACTCCCACACAGAATGTGGGGGAATTCCGGCCCTACACCCACGTCCTTGCCTCAGATTATGTCTTGACACCCCCATTCCCAGCCACACACACACACGCTCTCTCTTTCACTCAGAGACACACACATACACACGTACACAAACATTCTGCCCCCTGCCAAGCCCAGTTCAGCTGCACACACACCGAATGCTGCAAATCACAGGGGTGTTGCTGTCATATAGGCGGTGGGGGGAATTCCGTCCTGCTCAGGCTGACAGCGTGTGCTGCTCTTCGGCAGAAACAATGAGACGCTGGCCTGTTGCTTGGTGTTCTGTTTCAGAGGGAGAGGGGTCAAGCTGTCTGCACTGACAGTCATGCTCTCCTTTGTCTTTAATAAACCTCACATTCCTTCCCATTACTGATGGAAGGCTTCAGAGCCATAGAACAATCCATTTGGTGATGTCTGTTGTCTGTGTCTGTTGGGTGAATGTGTAGCTACCTACGCTAACCCACGTTAACAGTTATCACAAACCATAACAAAAGCGTTTTGGAATTGTATTTATTTGTTTTATTATAAAATCAAAACATTCTTTATGTTTTATTTATTAACTCTTGGATTAAAAAAAAAAGAATCAAAAGTAGGGATGCGCTGCTATGAAAGTTATGGCCCAGTGTCGATGTCTGATATTTTTATGTACATGCCCGCATATGCTAAAACCACAACTAATAAACAGACTTTTAAAAATGTAGAGTAAATCTGCTTGGATTTGCAAAACAGAATGTGACATTTATTTCTGTAGGATTAAAAATGAGTAAGGTGTGAAATACAGACATTGTAGTGCAGTAGCCCAGCCTCAGCTAAATGTTCTGCTCTTGTCAGGCATCTAATTAATCTAATCAATCAGAAGTACAGACTCAAAATTGTTACTATGGAATGTATAACAAATCCAAATGTAATTAGTTGCATGATTAACTGTTGATGATGAAGTCGATTTAGTAGTGTAGGGAGGTAATAGGGACAGTAATAACTCTAGAATTCTCCATGCTAGGTAGGATTTCGAGGCTCAGGTTGCAGAAGTCCAAGTAAAAGAATTGCTACTCTGGGCACATGTTTTATAGTCCAGCGGAAGCCTAATAATTGTGCTATTAGCTTGCATCAGTGTCAGTCTCTTGACAATCCTATCAGTTTACATGTTGCATCAATGTAATGTTTACTGTGAGCTGTGATCAGTCTATTCCTCTTACCGGATTGTCCACTTCTGTTTTGGTGATAGAGCTGGTCTTGCCACCTACAAGCAATTAAAAGAAAAAACGTTGTGTGGGTGTTTGTTGCCTCATTTTTACGCTAAACCTGACTCACTCTTACACTTCACCACCTTAACGGCTCAGTTTCAAGCATTGTAGATGACCATGCCATTGATTTATGCATTAGTGTGCAATTATCATAAACTTAAGCCATATTAAGTGATCTGAAGTACACTCATTTTCCTGCTTATGCTTATTTTTAACACACAAATTCAAACTTTAGGACGGCTGCCCCTGCTGTTATTAGCTATGCGATTGTCTTTGGTAAGGCTTTGATAGGTAAATCTGTTGGGGGTATATTTTTGACTTTTGCTGAACTTTTGATTAATATGAGCTAATGAGTAGTAAGTGTCCTGACACTTACACTACTGTCTTTTTGCTGACACAGTATTTTATGTGTGTGTTTTTTTTCTTTCAGTAGATTGAGGGAGCCAGCAGCTTGTCTTTCATGGGCTGAAGGGTCATTCCTGGCCTCTATGTCTCAGACACCAACCTCACAGGGAACCGACATCCTCGGGCAGGATGTTTTTAACCAGCTACTGGAGATGCTGGACCAGTGCGTACAGTTACACACACAAACACAAGCCTCTACATGCAACTACTCTTCCTGTCAAAAGTTTAGGGACACCTTGCGGAGCCTTGTTTGATATTCCACGTAACAGTTAAGCTAAAAAAAAAAAATACAGTGGTTTTATTAACATAAAAGTAAGAATGGAAGTCAGGCTGTAATCTGCGAGATGAGGTGCAGGAGTGAATGTGTCTTTGCTAAAGCAATTTTGCATCTTAATTGCTCTGCTATGTGTTTCAGTTTAGGGTGCGCAGAAACTAAACTTTCATTAACAAACCTCTGACTATTAAAGTCATTGGCGTTAGAATAGGGTGGGATTATATATTGGAAACAGTTATGTTTATCCCTCTGAAACACATACTTTGTGATGTGGCATGTTGTGCGAGTGAGTCAATAAAGCCCTTTCAGTTTATGGTTTGCTGTAGGGTGATGCTAGGCCTTACTTTTTTTAAAACAAATAAATAAATAAAAAGTACATGGTCCTGCCTGGTTTGCACAACACGACAACCAAGCTGACACAAATACTAAAAGGATCACAGTCTCCAAAAGCAGCTCAAACAGAAAACAGACTGGATTATGAACTGAATTATAGCCTGTGTGGAAGCACCCAGAGTTTCACTTTTCCAAAATGAAGAGTAGCTCACCATTACCATTTGTCCATTCTGCGGGCAGCTTAGATCTTGTTTTCTTCTAAAAGCATCTTCTCCATTTGTTACTTGTTTTGTTTAGTAGAGCTGCATCTCCAAAATCAGCTCCCAAATTTCCAGCTTTGAGCTCCTGGTACAAAGTGAATAAACTTTATATTCTTTGTTCTCTTTTCTAAACCATGCACAGTGTCACAGTGTCACAGGACTCATAAAAAATTCTATTCATTTAATTGATTTGTCTCATTTTAACATAGTGAGCATAATGACATACATTTACCATCACAGGACACAACATTACTTAAAGTTAAGCTTTGATTTATGGTATATGTGTATGGTATGTGTATGGTAAATATGTACCCCCCATGTCAAACCCACTCTCACGCTATTGATTACAGCATTTTACTCCCTTCGATTCTGATGAGTTACACTTCATGTCATGTTTGTCTGTGTACAACATGTGTGGAATGAGTACAGTTACTACCCACTGTCTGACTACTACACTAGTATAATAAAACAGAAAATATGAGGAAAATTATTGTTGAGAATTATTGATGTTGGTTGGTCAAAGGGAAACACTGTATTATGCTGGATTCACATGTGTCAGCACTGCTAAAAAAAACTTTGCTGAAATTTTTGTTCAGCCCTGAAAGTTTCCCTTTTTCTGTCTTTCCTTAGGTCTGCTTTTCACTCTGTACAGCCCATTGAGCTCAACTTTTCAGAAGGTTCAACAGACAGCTCCCCAACAAACACCATTCAGATCAGCATGGACTGCATCACCATGCATGGATCCGAGGAGCACCTTGCAGTAAGTGTCACAAAACATTACTACTAACTTTAGGCCAGTCGCTGCCATACCCATCCGTCTAATCCAGCAACCGAGGAGCTTTTTCATCTTCATTAAAATCCTATTACAACAACAAAAAAGACTAACTAAATTTTACCTCTTTTGGTCTGATATGATTTCGTTGAGGTAGTCTTGCCTTCCATTATTAGATGAGAAGGACTCTTAACCCTGCGATATTGTTGTAGGCTCTTCCTGTTCATATTGCATCATAGGTTCACGCAGTACTTTGTATTAATACTTCTATTGCAAAGCCAAAAATTTCACAAGGCAGGAAGTGGTGGGGTGTTTGTTTGGTAGAACTAAAGAGAGGGATGTTGGGAATTCAGTGGGTTATTGTTCACTTGATGGAAAGGTGGCCTTAAGACAAATGACTCAAGTAACGAAAGCCATTCTGATGAGTATTTTGCTGTTCTTTTTAATACCACAAAATGTTTTGCAACCTCAGAACACACCTATCATCCTTTCTAATCGAACTACTGTATTTGCTGTGAGTGTTGTCAACATTAAGCTTTTTTATATTTGTTGATTTATTTGTGTGTTTATTATTTGTTTATTTATTTTCACTTTTGTGTAGCTGTTATATATATATATATAGTATATATATAGTTTTATAATCTGAAAAGTTGATTACAGCCAGTTAAATAAAAAAGTAAATAACATGAATTATAGAGATAACTAACATGGCTCCTCAGTCAATGCTGCGTCTGAAACTTGCTTTGTTTGGTGTGACCAGTGAGGTGCACAGTTTTGCTTTTGGGGAATTCAGTGGTAAACTCCGGTAAAAGCCGTTATCACCCATATGCACATCTGGGGGCGTTAGTGTTTGCTGTGGGGATCCCCTGGTCCGAAGAGCTAACCCTGCTGAGTAACCACTTTTCTGATCGGATTTGGTGGCACTTAAGCCAAAACGTATGAACAGGGACCAATAACAATCGCTGGACATGCTTAGCGAGGTTATAGTGATAGCCTATTTATTTGTTTGTCATTTGTGGTGCTTTAGAAAATGTACTGAAATGAGGGTGTAGTGTGTGTTTTGCGCGTCTAAAATAATTTCTGTGTAGCTGTTAAAATCTGGGTTGACAGACTGAATCAATGTACTGTGAACATGGAGCAGACCTGCTACAGAACTATCAATCAGATGTTTTCTTCTTTGATGTAAGTAAGTAATTGCATTCTTAATTTTGATAAGTGCTGTGAAATTGTAAAAACTGTAAAAACAAAAGTAAAAAACTTCAAAATTAACCTTTAAATTAAAACCCACCACAATATTGAAAACACAAGCTGTTGATGGTCAGGTTCGCTAGTTGTGGGATGCATGCTTTTGTAGCTGGCAGTCTTGCAGGGGTTGTTGTGCGAAGCATTTAATTGAAGTTCTGTACACTCTATTACATGTAAAAGATCGTTTCCACATAATTAGTTCGTCTGACTGGCATTTTAAATTCAGTAATGTTAAATGTGTTAGAGGAAATATATAGTGAGCTCTGTAATTATTAAACCCTGAGTAAAGATGCTTTAAAAAGTCATGAACTGCTCTTTTGTGTAAATAGGTTGTTTGCAAATGTCACATCACTGCGTTTCTGTGGTGCAAACTACAGATAGAAGGCAATAAAGGATTTTCTTAAAAGGATTATGCTTTGCTTACAATTGCCTAATGTAACGGAGAAACTACGGAAATTGACTGAAAAGTGCAAGCAGATATTTGCTTGCTGTGAGCTACAAGCAACACCATTAACACTTAAATCAGTTAAACAAAAGAAGGCAAATGTAAATAACTTTACCAGCCATACAATTGAAACGAGCGGTAATTACTTCTTCGTCTTGTTTTGCGATGATCCACGTCTTTAGTGGCATTTCACCCGAACCTTGAGAGTGGTTAACCAATGTTGAGTAAACAATTGTAATCCACAGATCAAGAAAACAAAATCAAACAACAGTTATTGTGGAGCACCTTGTTACCTGGGACAAAAAAATTGTATGCCTCCATACTTTTAAACTCATTCATTGGTTTTCTTAAGTAGAAGCATGATGGAGAACAAGGTGGTTTTTGTATCTACTGCTTCAATAGCATGCAAATCTTTTAGTTCTTTGAAAATCGCTCCTCTTGTTTATTTTATCATCATGAGGTGGTTACAGAGGTGAAGGTTTCTTTAAGAAACACTGAAGATGGTAGGATTTTTGGAACGTCTCCAAAACTACAATTAGACACCACCTCCATGACAACAAACTGTTTCTAAAGCGTGCCAGAAGCAAGCTTAAATAGCTTTATGGCAACAAATACTCAAGGTGAGTTTGGCATAAAAAGGATGGTTACGAATTTAAGAAAAAGAAGCATATTTACAAATAAAATAATCACACTGCTAAGCATGATGGACAATACGTTATAATCTAGAACTGTATTGTCTTCTAAACCCCTGGAAACTTTTTTAGAACACAAGGGCTCCCTAAGGTATCAGGAGATTTGAAATTAAGTCTGTCTGTCTCTTCCAAAAAGATAAAACTGAGTCGTAGATCTTTCAGCAGGACAGTGATCCAAAACATAAGTCCTAATTAAACTTTTAACAAGGCAATCCCAGTCCCCTGACCTAAACCCGTACTTAAAATCTGAGAGTTGAGCTGAAGATTTATTGAAGAGTATTCTCAAGTTATTAGCACTGTATTCCTTATTCTTTAGTTTATAAGTATAATTAGAGAAAACTCACTGCTGTTTTGTTGGCAAAGTGAGGTTGCCCGTTGGCAAAAGTAGTAAATGCAGGGTGCTAGTAACAGGCTATCTAGCAGTGTATGTGGTTTAGTAAAACAAAAAACGCTCTTTATTTTTATTAAAGAACCAAAAAAATGTTTTTACCTTTTTCTATGTCTTTATCATTTTAAAGCTGACTGTACTTTACAGTTGGAATCCTGCGAAAAACACGTACAAAACTACAAATCTTGTGGAAAAGATCTATTGGGTACGGTAAAAAAAATGTATACGTCATTCACTGAATTTGATTTCAGATAAGCATGTTTATGATACCATTTTAAGGTGAATTCTTTCTCCCAGTCAGACACATTTTTCTCTGGGAAAAAACATTTGTACCTTCTTCCAGCTGTTTCTTCCCATAAATACTAGATGTGCGCCTCTTTCCCTCAGGAGAATTCCGCTGGCACATATAGTTACAGTGTTATTTAAACACATAACTGAAAAGCTGTGGAAAGTGTGAGTTGGAAGTGTAGCTAGAGCTGCAGCGTGGTTGGCTCCTTCACTGAGCTGTCAGGTCGAGGAGATGAGGCGGTGGCTCCCCTCCCAGCAGAGGAATGCTGTTGTCCGGTGGTAAAGAGGAGGAAAAAAGGGTGAGCAACGCTGTGATTCTGTACCCTGAGGTGCTGGGCGGGGGCAAGGGGGGGGCACTGTCCTTTCTCTTGAACTGGTGATTAATGCCCCCTCCTTTACTTACAGCACCACCCTCCCTCCTCCCCCTCTCATCTTCCTTCCCTGAAAGATGGGGCGCGGTGCAGAGACGGTGGCACGCTACCACTTAAGCCTGTTACAGCTAACGTGCTGTAAGTCCAGAAAATGGCAATCATGGTGGTCCGCTAAATGCTTATTAAAACACTCCTGCATGTGTCGAAGTGTGAAGCTCCTAAAATATGTTCCACAGTTAGCATTTGCATAAGCTTTTCAGCTGACACCTCAACAAATTCTGGTTTAAAAAGTTGAATTGAAAATCAGGTTTTCCTAAATAGCTGCATATTTTCTGTTAAGATGTAAACAGTCTTGTTTTGAATTATTTACACTGTAAGTGACAGGAAGTGGCGTTGTAATGATTTTTTGTATTGTGTTGACACTTATTTTATAATCCAAAATGACTAATGACCATGCATATGTCTCCTGGTTTTTTAAATAGAACATTTTAAAATAGTATATATTTTTTTTAATGTCAAGCAGTGTATTTGTAACTGTTTATGTAAGAGCTTTTTATAAAGTAGAACTTTTTAGATGTTTGGTTCCTATCACCACCACTATAGACAATTCTGAATCAGTATGTTTATTTCACATCAAATCATTCTGAATGGTTTGCTTAAAGAGTTAATCATGCAGACAATTTAAACAATAAGCTGAATCTTTAAGAAACATTGTATGATTTAATGTAATATTTGATTCTTCTCCATTTTTTGTGCACGTGAAACATACTGTGATGGACGTTTTTATTCATGTTGAACAACCCTATGAGAATTCAGCTTTCTTAGTTAGCAAAAAAGCCACACTTTAAGAGACATTGCAGGTTCTCCCATCGAGCTTAGCTTGCTTTAAGTTCAAATGAAATCTCCCCCTGCCACCAAATAGACCCTGGCACAGACCTATGACCCAGAGGCATACCTCGTTGATGAGTCAGTAGACATTGCGCTTTCTCCTTAGTGCCCTCGGGGAACGCTGTTTGTATTATGGAGAAGTTTAATGTTTAAATTTTAAATTCCTTTTCTTGAGGGGTTGCGTTTTTTTCTCTAGCCTTAGGGCAACAGTTGTGAGCAGCACCTGCCTTACACAGGACTGCGGTCTCTCCTCGCCGCCCTCTTGCTGAGGGAGGAGTTAGAAGACAGTGAGAGGCAACAGAGTGGAGTCAGATAACATGAAGGAATGCGATGAAAACAGTGACAGAAAAAAAAGCACTGTGTACCCAGTCTGGAGTAGCTGATGTCACTACAAGATTGAGCTAACGATCAGCTGAGCGGGATGAGCGTACTGTCTATAGAAAAGCAGAGATAAGTTGGCTAATAAAACGAGGAACTGACGCATAGGTACTGGAGGAACTGAGTGTGCTCTAATTACGTTTTTACCTGTGGAAATTCGTGGAATTTCTCTTTTTTTTTTCAGCTTTCATCAACTTTCCTTATCTAGTAAAGACTGTTTAGATTGCATCTCATCTCTCTGGCAAGTGAATGCGTTTTTCAGTGAGTGTTTGTTTTAGAGCGCTATTAGTTTAGTAAAGATTAATCTGGAAAATCTTGTTTGTGATCTCACAACATGTTTGATATTTGTTTAAGTTCATCCTTGAGGGTCCCAGTCTCAGGAGCCTCTTTCAGTCATATCCAGTGCAAAGGCAACACCTAAATTAGGTGCTGACAGACTGGCTAGAAAGCATGTGTCTTGGCTGAAATTTACATTTAGGGTGTGTATTCGGGCGAGCTGGGCCGAAAAGTATTTGCTTCAATTTATAACCCGTGAATGGCTTTCGCTGTCATTGTGTGAACTGTTTAGTCTACAGTGCGGCTCTTCTCTTGTTTAGTCATTTGGCTTATTCTTTTCAGCCAGGGCCTGACTCAGCACCAGGTGATTACAGAGCATTAAGAAGGTGTGTTGCTTATTTCTTGCCACCCCTTTCAAAATTGCTGCCTGCTTTACGCACATCATGTCCTAAAACTTTCCTTATCTTCAGAATCCTGTCAAATAGGAAGTTGGAATAGAAGTTCAAATGGAATGTTGTTAGCCCGTGTAAAAATTCTTGGGTGAACTCTTGGGCAGTGGAAACCAGTCTCAGATCAACAAAGGCGAGCAGGTTCCACCTGGAGCTGTGTCCCAACTGTTTTCTGGCACGCTCACCAGCTTGAATCTCAACTGCTAAATCTGTGCCGACTCTTCTCCGCCCCACCAGTTTGCCTGTAGCAACATCAAACAGTGCTAGAGAACAACGCTGCTCCACAAGCCATAGACTAACCGGCACTATAGATCTATAGCCTTTCTTTGCATGAGGAAACCTTGCATTTGTTTATGTCTAATGATGATGTATGTGCGTAATATGTATAATTTGTATAGTGAAAGGTTTGTTCAGTAGTTTATCTCCAGCCATTCCCTTCAGCATTATTACAGTATTACAGGGTATCAGACACAGCACAGTAAGTGCACAACAATAAATACATAAATAAGTATAAAATGTACAGTATAACAGTGTATAACAACAAACAACATCCAAACGTTCTGTGGTTCAAGGACTTGCAAAGTGAGAAAGCCGCATCGACAGTAGCGCTGATTGATAGATTTTTTAATCTTTTCTCCTGTTAGTTTGGCTTGCTACATATCTGGTTTGGTAGGAACCCTATGTGCGTTATCCAAACACGTGTGTTTTTGTTTTTACAGCGTGCCTCACTGAGTTTGTTTTGTGAGAAATGTTTGGCTGAATTACTGTTTTGCTTTTCTTATTATTAATTAATATTAATTACATTATTTGTCTGTACATTCCATTGTGCAGTGTAGAATATGGGAATTGTGGTGGAACATACATTTTAAAACTTTGTGTCCTATCTAAAACTTGTTCATAAAGCTTTATGGAATGGTTTCATTACTGCTGGAATATACTAATTGCAAGAATTTCAAGAACATGGCTTTGGTCACTGTGTGTAGGCCTAAACAGGATGGAGGGGTTCTGAAGCCAATTATGCAGTAAAACAATTCTGCAGTTCAGTGTGCAGGTGTTGACTTTTTAAACTGCCCTTTGTTTTTAGGAGTCCACAGGTGTCTGGCCCTTTGGACGTTCCTAACAGCTTATTATCCTGAACTTTAACTCTGTTGCTTATAGAAATCTTCAACGGACAGTTGTGTGCAAAGATCAGTGAGCGACCACCCTTCCGTTTCTTTCTTTTTCGTCCAAATTGGCCGTTAATAACAGTTATTCATTTTTCTGTGACAGGAAAATAGCACAAAACAGAAAATTACACAGAAGTCCCAACAACTAAATATAATAGGTCATTTTTAGTATTTGGAGCATGCCTTCAAAATTCCAACTCCAGCCTAGGTGTTTACATTTTCTGCTTTTCACTTCAAAATGAACAAATTCACTTGGACTTATACAGTCCATAAAACGTTACACCACTTTTCAGATGTGTCAGTGTTCTTGTGCAGTTTTCAGTAACAGCTTCTTAAACAATAAACATCCTTTCAGATTTGGTGTTGAGTTGTCTTCTCACAGTGAAGGGATGGGCAGAAATACCTGTGGATGTTTATAGATCTAAAACGAGAGGAGTCTGATTTTTTTTTCTACCTCTTAAAAATTGAAGTTTTAAGTCCTGCTTGTCTGATGATGGTCTACCATTGTCTACCAGCTTGATTGTTAGAAGTCCAGTTATCTCTGAGGCTTGCATGTCATGAAGAAATTTCCAAGGGAGCTAAGCTATCTTTAAGTAGCCATTTGTTTGAATGTTCATCTGTTTGAAGGCAAACATGACATAAAATGTCTGCTTCTGCTTTTAGTTTTTCTTTGGCTGGAAATTAAACAAATGTAAGGGTAACACGAATAACATATATAATGAACCCCAAGATATGCACATTAGTGAATGTTGATGGGTAAAATGCCTCAGAATCCGTCCACCTATTGAGTTAGATCCCAGAGCTGATGTCTTGTTAGGGACAGAATAGTAGATGTGTAGAGGATCTGTTGTGATAGCCTTGGGCTATTGGCCCTGGCAGACTCTCTATCTTTTGATTTTGCCCTGCAGCACTCAGCAACCATCATCAAAGAGCAAATCCCCCTTTCGGAGGAGAAAGAGGAGCACAAAAGCCACCTCATCAATTACACACTAAGCAGGCCATATTAAAAATGACTCATCTAATTCTCTGTCTCCTCTCTGTCTCTTTCTTAGAACAAATTAATCTCTTTTTTAGTCACATATCCATGCTGTTGTCATTGTGTTGATGCAGTCAACATATCCTGACCTCTTCAGCACCACTAAAGTATTTGTGGCAGGTGGCAAGGCTGATGAGCCAAAAGAACAGTGACACCCTGCTGTAGGTATTTGGAAAAGATGTGCTTCTTTTCCATTTTGCCCCCTTTTCTCCCCCTTAACGCGGATGGGATGGAGCCTGTCAGCTCCTTGTATAGGTATCTTCCCAAACCCCAAGCACCTGACACACGATACCTCACTAATCCAGCAGCCTTAAGCCCAAACACTCCTCAAAGAGTTACAGCCACCTAAGTGCAACATCTTTTGTCTGAATAGCCAAAAAAAGAGACTTTTGCCCCCATTTCCTGTCTTAGAGCTGAGCTTGTGTTTATTGCCTCACAACTGATGCCTAATTCAGCCACTAATGTTTTGTCTAGTGCATGTAGATATACTCTCCCTAAAAATATACTCTACCCAGTGCAGAAATAGGTGTTGTACCACTTACCAAGTGCAACTATGTTCTCTATTCAGCTCCTCTCTGTGGTCAGATATTAGCTATCATAGTGCATTTCACACTAATACTAGGAAGTTATTTTTCTGCACATAATGTTATTACCGTATTAGGTGGCCCGCCAAACAGAGTCTGCTGGAAACATTTAAAAATAGGCCAATAAGACTCAGTGTAGACTGCAGATCTCAGTGCTTATAGGTAAATTAATCTGCTTAACTGTAAGAAAGCAGTGTAGGTCAAGTGGTGATTGTCATTCCTCATTGTAACTTGTGTGTATTCTTTTGTGCAACTAGGTCTGTAGTCTGGTCTCAGACTGATTAATTTCTTTTAGTTAATGATCTTTTAATTTAGTTTTAATTTAATGTAACTTTTAGTTATTTTTTTGGAAATTTCATTTTGCTATTTAATTTGATATTATGTCATTTCATTTTGCATCAATTTAAAGGATTTTGTTTGATTTGCATTTGTCAATAAACAATTAGAAGTTATGCTGCTATAATTTGATGCCAAAGCTGTGCAAAGTAGAACACTTTGTTTCAATTTGTTTATGTGTAAAATGGAACATTTTGAAATGTCTCCAGTGCTTCAATTTAGGCAAGGAATTTATGTAAATTATTGGGTAATCTCACAATTCTCACAGGAAAAACAAACTCATCTATGGTAAACCATTATGGGCAAAGTGAAAGTATAGTGTCTGTTCAAAAGTCAGTGACAGTCATTTCATTAATTTAATTTCCAGTCCAGTCCACAGCTATTTTATCAAGCTTATAAGATAATCAATTTGCATTAAAAAAAAAGCAAAAGACATCAGGAGTCTTAACATTATTAAATGCAAAACGAGGTAGACCATTAAACTGTCACCATCAGATAAACAGTACTTGAGAAATTGGAGAATATCGAGCTCAACTCTTGCTTCAGATATTGAAGAAATCCACAAGTGTTTCTGAGACAACACAATAGGAATAAAAAGATTTGTGGTGGCTGTCAAGAAGCTATAAAAGAAGAAAATGTGCACTAGAGCACCAAAAATGGACATCAGATATGTGGATTAGACATCAGATATTTATGGACTGGCAGGTCTAAATGTGTAATTGGAATATCATTGTGGTGAACTGAGAAGCAAGAAATGAAACCAACTGAATGAACTTCAGTGATGTTTACAATAAGTCTAGAAAATCTCTACTGATTTCTTCGAAAAACTGAAAGCAAACCTACTGAAAAAATAGTGGACATAGTACATACCAAATATACTAAACTCTATGTAGTTGTACGAACATCATGTGCAAATTTCTGTTAAAAATGAGTCTGTTCTTTATGTATTCATTCAAAAAACGCAGAAATTTGTACAAGCTTTAACAACTACATAGAAGTTAGTATTTTATTCTGTACATAATGGCAGTTTTGACTGGACATGTTGGGTGGTCTCTGATTTTTGCACAGTACCATTATTAAATATATGAGTATATGCGTTACATGACATTGAATGCATTAAATGAAAATTTCTGCAAACTGCTTGCACAAGACCACAAAATCCAGAAGAAATTGTAAATAATGGAGAGCTTATTATTGGTAGCTTGTACCAATGTTAAGTACGAAACATGCTTTCCCACAACCATATGTTACTATTTGTCAGTCGTTAGTATTTTGTGAGAAAATAAAGCCTAAAAACGTTCTACTGTTTCCCCACAACTTTTGAAGATAACGGTTTTCTAACCACAGTTTTGCTCCGAGTCCCTGATTGGTTGGAGCAGCTGTATTATAGTTAGGTATGAGGCAGGGCTGCTTACTGGATATTGGTTGGATATAAACTGTGCATGAAAGTAGCTCTCCAGGATGCGGGATGGAGATCACTGGTTTAGCTAATAACCGATTTAACTGTATTCGGAATTATGCTGATTGTTGCTGTTCATTTTTGAGAAGTATAGTCACCAATTTGTGGGTGTCCTTGTGTACCTGTGACATCATTTATAATATTTTTGTATGTATTTGCAATGTGGTATAGCTAGCATACATTTTCTATTATATTACGTGTTTTATTTTCTCTTTGTTAGTGAATGTTATAGTTGCAATTAGTTGTCTGAATAACCTTTCTAATTTACTTTTTGACTGCTTAGGATGTTCCTTAACATTTATCTTGTTTCCACTAGTAGTCCTTCCAGTTGTCAGTGACATGGAGCTTACTGTTGTGTGTGTGAAACCAGAACTGCAGTTTCAGATCACAGATCAAAGCACAGAATTATCATAGATTTATACCGCATACAAACAGGGGAAAAACCTGGTAAATTCCAATTCCTGATTCATGGTTTTAATCTATAAAATATAAGTGGTCCTAGTCATACAGAAACTGTTATGTTGCTCATGGTCTTCGACATTTCTGTTATTAGGTGTGGTAATGGGTTTAGATTGTGCTGGAATGCACACCAGTAATATTCAGAACTAGAAGAAAATATATCTAGACTAAGCTGAGAATTTTGTATTGTTGGTAAATACAGTTACAGTTTTTTCAACAGTAAAGACTTTTATAGTGCACACAATCAAATATAGCTGCATGTCTGTTTAGTGGACTCTAGCTTTGAGATAGCTACTCTTAGCTATCTGTGCTTCTAGGTCTCTCAAATCTTTCTGAAATCTGGAATTAGAGTTCACTTTTGCTCACTTTTGTCACAAAACTGTTTTTCACAGTAGTCTGTTTGTCTGTTCAGCACCACCGCCAGTGTTGTTTTAAGCTAATTAGAAGTTTGTTTAGCTAAGCTAATTGCCCTCATCAAAAGGATTGTGAATCACTGCTGCCATCGTCCCTGCAGTGGATACAGGAGCATAGTAGTGCCGTCTTGTTGATCCGTCCTTGGTCTAGGTGACCTGAGGCTAATGGCCCCCCAATATCAAGACAGGGTGTGGGCCACTGCTTGGAGACGGTGATAGTTGGGAGGTGGGCCATTAGGTGCTGAAGGCATTAGTTTTCTCCTCCCACCTTAAAACTATGCTGAGAACCTTACACAGCTCTGTCCAGTCACACCTTTAGTGAGCTAAATGGGTGTGAAATTCTTTTTCTAGTGTTACTTGGTCTTAATTCTGATCATACTTATTACCGTTCCTGCCATTCTCTCATCTGATATATTAGTGGGCAACCATAGGGACAGATTTTATTTTTTACAGAGATCAAAATTATATCAACCTTAAAGTAGTGATCAATAAATTGCAAACCACTTCTAATGCACAACATAGGTCAAACTTGACCCATATTCATTCCCTATGTTATTTTATATATTGCTGAATATCTCTTTTGTATGTCTTTTCAAATCAGTTTCTTTCTTTATGTAATGTTCCAAATGTTCATTAAAAATCTTGTTTTTGATTACCTTAAATCAGTATTTTAATTCTTATTTATTTACTTCATGAACAAAATAGTTATATATAAATATAAATATATATATATATATATATATATATAAATATGTTCCTACTGCAAATGTTGACAAATGTCAATAATTCTAAGATGATGTTTGAAGTGGTCATTGGGAATGATGGGCTTCAGGATGTTCTTTTACCATAAATTCTACATTAAAATGCCATATTTCATTTGACAGTTGTAAACAATTGTCTATTTGTACATTCCACATCAAATCACATGTTTTGTTAATTTACTAAATAAAAAAGAAATACATCATCTACTGAGAATAACAGTGACTAAGCCGTTATTCTGTGAATTTTAAAGCCCAATTACTGGTTCCTTGCAAAAATTTTGCAGATAAAAAATAAAACAAGATGTTGTAGCACATTTTATAATTAATTTATTTTATGTTTTAACAGTAATTGTGCATTAAACTAACCCATTAAAAATGGTTGGTGTATTGATTAAAATAATTCTGATATGCGTATATAGCTTTCTCAGTGATTTTTTATATAGTTCTATTAATTGTAATAATTATTACACATTTTAAGCATCAATTCCAAACTTTTAAAATGTAATGTATAGCTTATTAAAAATGTAATGTTGAAAGACTGTGTGCAAAATGTTCCACTGGAGGTAAACCTCAACATTTCACTGGGATATTTTAATTAATATTTTACTTTATCCAGTTGCTCCTACCTTTAGTAATTAGTTATGTTTAATTTACTTTCTGAGGTTAGATCTGACCAAAGGCAGCAACTTATTTGCGCTGACGTTTGCAGAAGCCTTTTTGTTATACTAGAAATTCCTAGAAGTGTTTTTTCATATTAAATGCAACACAGAAAAAAAAATTATAAACTTTTGTTAATGCAAGTGTTCTAACCAGCCAAATCAAGCAAATAGCAACCCCAAAGTAAAAGGGTCTCAAAGATCTTGTATCTGATAATACCAGACAGAATGACTGACTGACTCTCTCTTTCTCTTTCTGTCTGTCTGTCTCCTTTTCTCTTGGGTTTATGCGCCACAGTCCTTTTGGCATGTAAGTATGGGTACAAAAGAGAGAGACAGTTCCCCCCTGTCTCAACCAACATTTATGTGTCCAAAACAGATCTACACCAGTCATCTCTGATAGATACAAGCAGTCTACAGCCACTCTTTTGTTTCTAGAGGGAGACTAATAGAGGCGATGCTGGGGGCACATTGGGGGGTGGGAGGGGGTCAATTCTTATGCAGATAAGGGCAAAGGTGGTTGAGGTGCTTGAGGTGGACTTACCTACCTACCAATGAACTGAAATGTAGGGTCTAAGGCCTTTGGAGTATAAGAATATACTGTCCTACAGATGTTCCTGTATATGTTTTCAGAACAGTGTAATTTATTCGACTCTGCCATTCACAGTGTTCTGTTTGTCTAAGTTTAATATTTTGTGTCATTTGGAATATAAAACCTTTGAAAACACATATTAAAAGTAAATTATGTCGGACCACTGCATGGTGTAAATTAAATTAAAAAAAAAAAATTCAAAACTTTGTTGGGCTTGTCAACTAAGGACTTACATTTTCTGCAACAAATTCAGTGAATTTGCGTATTTGCTTTTAACTTTGTTAGATTTATTCGTAATATTGCAGATTGTGACATAACACAATTGATAAACTTTGATTGGAAAAAGGGGTCAATCAGTATCTTTTTAAGTGCACTACCGGGTTGTCCTTAAGGGAAGAGCTAAAAGACGAGCAGCACCTTCCCGAAAAAAAGGGTGAAGGGTGTGGATTCAGGTATTGGACAGGTAGCTTCTCAGGCCCTCCCCTTTGTTGTGCTTGGTATATATGGCAACCCCATAGAATTCCTATAGAGATTCTAAGCCTGTTCGTTTCACATCTGTAGTCCACATCACACCACTGTTTTAGGGGAAGAAAGAAGAAGAACAAGGGGTTAGAATCCTGGAGCCCGTTGAGCAAACAGCGGCTGCACTGCTCAATCTCAGCGCCAATATGTTGTACCTGGAGACCAATAACCCATCGTACAGTGAGGTGAGGCCCCTATCATTCTTTGGCATTTATTATGGACGGAGATGTTCCCAAGTCTTCGGTTTGCGTTCTCTGGAAGGATCCCATGGACCAACTGGAAACACTGGACCAACTAATTTTCTTTGCATCTTTTAAAATAATTTTTTTAAGTAGATCGCTTCTCTCTGTGCGTGTTCATAGCAGACCATTTTTCTTTGGTACTTCGAAACGTGTGCTTGAGTAGTTCAATATGATAGAATTTGAGCGAAATATAATGAATGTGCTTGGCTACAAGAAATACATATCCTTCTAGTAATGTAATTACTTGTCTAACAGTAGTGAATTTATTGTTATCTTTGGAATGAATTTTGTGTCTTTTGCTAAGATTGTAAGCGATTGTAAGAGATTGGCAGCGGTTTCTTTTCTTAAACAATTTTTAGGTACTCCTTGTTTGTGTTGTGTCTATTGATGAGAAGCAAATGTGTTTGTTCAGTCGTTGTTATGTCGGTTGGTCTACAGCTTGCGTTTGAGTTGAGGCATTCAGCAAATAATGTGAGTTTGTAAAAGACAGCTGAGCCTATTTGCATAGAACGATTGTGCTACACTTTGGCATAAGCTTAGTGTAGGCAGCTTAACCATAGCATTAACTGCAGCCGCTCTAAGAAGGAGAAAAACAAGTAGAAAACAAGTGTGCGGTTTTGTGTCAGGGGTGTTTTCTCCCATGAGATATGACAACAGCATTTATTTGTGTGTGCTTAAGCTCTCTACCACACTACAAAATCATAATAAATCAATCCATATTATTTACAGAAGCTGTGTTTGACAGGATCAGATTACCAGATGAGTCTAACAAAGACATTGACCAAAACAGTATAAGAACATACCTTAAATTGTATAATACCGGATGTCATGAGGGATGGCAAAAAGATAGAGAGATTTTTTTTAACACGTGTTCACATTTATACCTAATATCCAACCACAGCCATTTTGTAGCTCTAACTTGCTTTGAGAGTTATTTGTGCGGTAAATGAAAATTAAATCAAAGATTTCAGAGATTTATTCTTCCGTAAATACTGTGAGCCTTTTATCCAGGCCATTCTCTTTTTATGTTTCTGATCATTTTTTAAAATGTGTGTATATATATATATATATATATATATATATATATATATATATATATATATATATTCTCTATCTGTCTTAGTTAAAAGAGAAGTGTTTTGGTTAGGACCTCTTTTGAAACCCCCCATCGCAAGACAGCGAGCGGATCTGTGCTGTTTGTTCTCCCAAAGCCCCTCCATTCTTTATTGGCAGGTGGTAGTTGAGTCTGCCGACTTCAGAGCCACCAATCTTTGGCACAAAGCTGTTGTCAACACAACACCGTTAGCCCAGAGTCTGACCTGTGTGCCGTTAGAAACACAGTCCAATCCTCCCTCCCTCCCTTGACTTTTTAAAGCTGAGCTCAGGTAACCAATCCACAGTTCACACAGCTTTGATTAATGCTCTTAAATGCTCTGTCTCTCTCATCCCCTCTCACCCTCTGTAATGATGGTAGGGGTAATGGGTCCAGAGACACCCGTGTTTGGTGTAAGAGGAGACATAGAGGTGGATGAAGGTTGAAGAAATGTTTGTTTCTGAGGAATTTACCCAAGTGCTGTAAAGTTTTGTAATATGCCTGAAGGATAATTTCCAAAGAAACAGTTGTCATACTTGGAGGGTTTTATGCTAAGATTCTCAATTTAATTGAGTCGCAGATGTATTGAAATATATTTCAGTTTAGTTAATTTGGAGAAGGCTGGTCTTTGAATAGTGTCCATCTCTCTCTTATCTGGGGGATGGGGGAGGATATGTGGTTAAACTCCTGCTCTCTGTTACGCTTGGCAGGGTCCACCGGGGCCCTATAAAGGAGTCTTGGGTGTGAGTGGCTAATTACTTTAACAGTGTTTTGATACAGATAAAATCACCCGCTCTGCCTAGCCCAGTGGGCATGAAGCGAGGCAAGACACCCCACCCAACCCCCTCTTACTCCCCCCAAGTCCACCCCTCCTCAATTTAGTGTCTAATGGACTCCCGTGACGTGGTCACTTGAGAGCGTCTCAGAGACATTCTCAGCGCCCAGCCCAAGTTACACACTGCCCAGGTCACTAGAACGCTCCCAGAATGGCAGCTATTTCACCCCCAGGCTAGGTCTCCCCAAACTCCTGCAGCTGAGCTTCAGCTTACAATGTCTGCAAATATGGAGAAAATCTGGACAGCTGATCTATCATGTTATCCAAATCTGGATCTGTACCCAGGTCGAAAAAAGATTTATTGTTGTAGCCATCGGAATTTTGCCCCAGCTGGTTAACTTGTTTGATCCTTATCAAAGGCATCAGCTAAAGGTTAATGGATGTGCTGATGAGCTTTTCAAGTTGGCTGTTACTTCATTTTAGAATCAAAGATAAGGGTGTAATTATGCATTCTGGAATAATCCACAAGGAGTCTGCCATGGTTTTAGAAGTGAAACAGATAGTGATGCCAGCATACCTTTCAACAACATGCTCCAGTAACGCATTCAGAGGAAAAGGGCCAGTGATACAACAACCAGTGTTCTTTGTGGCATTTCTTACATGTGTAAACAATTTCTTACATGTGTAAACTCTGCACTGTGAACATTTTAGTGTTTTACTGAACTTCAAATAAGACGTTTTAATGTTAAATATGCTAGTAATTCTACCTTTCAGTCTGTAGACATCTGTAGATTATTAAAAAAACTAAAAATCTGATATTTAATATATTTAATCAGTATCCTTGTCAGCTTATAAAGCCCAAGGATATCTCAGGTATGGCCGTCTAACTTATGCCCAAATAAATTAGTGCTTGATATTCTTAAAACTTCATGATTGATACTCTCAGGATTTATCTGAGGGTTTAGGCCTTGGGTGTTTACTTTAGCTACTGTGTTAAAATGTAATAGAATTAAGAAAATGTAAATATGGAAATTGAGGAACCATTCTGTGTTTATACATAAGCATTATCTTGTGAGGTTGAGCTTAAAATTCTTGTATTTTAACACAATGTTCTCTATCATGCTGGAAGGTTTTGCTTGCTGACAGAAAAACATTGCAGTAATTGATTCACTTCAAGAGTTATGTCCAACCAAAATATACTCAAAGAGAGGCTCAGCCGTGGGGCCAGAATTGATTGCGACCTTTTAGCCATGGCGCTGTTTGCATTTCAAACATCCTTGCAATGTGCCATCACGTTATTGAGATTCCAAGGATGGCATCAACAGGCTATCACTCCGAAGGTCAGTTACTTTTACTTCTTTCACTCTGTCCGTTCGTTGGATTGATATGCTTACTCCAGCAAGTGTTCACAGTCAAAGAAATGCAGGCTGGCCTAAAGAAGTCCGTTCAAGCTTTCACCAGTGTTATTAAAGGTTGCCAGGCCCATCATGGATGCCTGATTTACAGCAGTTCTGCTTAGCATTCTGACATCCCAGGGGCCTACACTTCGAGGAGGCTATAAATAGAGAGGTATTTTTAAGAGCAGCTAAAGTAGTTGTTAGATGACTGTTGTATTATGAAGGATATCATCTGATTAAAGAGACGATGGAAGAGATCATAATCCCTTATTGTCTGAATCACTTTGTTTCCTTAATGACAAGGGCAAAGATTTTGTGTATTTAGTTGGTTAATATTTGGCATAATATTGGGTTGAATTCAGTGTGCTATTTGGTTTTAAATTTTTTTCTTTATCTGACATTTTGCAATTTTTTTCATCTACACTACTTCTCCTTGTGCTGCACTTCCAGGTTCACTTACATTTTACAATGGCTTGACTTAAAACTCCATGTGATTTAGATGTCATCAACTTTTATTTTAGACATTCTCTATAGAATCACACAATTATATCTATATCTTGACCAAAACATAAATCCAGCATTTTTTATTGAAATGTAATAATTATATAATTAGCTAACATATTTCTCAAAATATTGTACCATTCCAGAAACATTGTATTTAGTGAAATTGTCTTATTTCATTGGAAGATTGTCTTGAAACATGAATAATTATTTTTTCATACTAAATACTAACAAGCCTTTCAGAAATAAGTTGTAGAATCTTTGCAATGGCTTTATAATGTCATTCAAACATAGTGTTCACTCATTGGTCCATACACTTCAAATAAAACTAAAAAATATTGTAAGATTTGAGTCCTTTTAGGTTTTATGTTCTGGGCTGTGTTTTGTGGCAGTGTTGTTGTACTTTCTCGCTCATGTGTGCTTATTATTGCTAGATTTAACTGCTTTCTGCTTACAACCAACTCAGAGTCTTTAGTTTGACCTGAGCTAAGATGACTGAATTTGTCTAACAGTAAAGTTTTTGTGACTAGTGCATTTCTGTTGTTCAGACTTCAGGCATGTGTGTCTTACGCCACAAACCCGCAGCCCAGGAGGTCACCTAGTATGACTCAATGCATACGGTAAAAGTCCGCCCCCATTTAGATGCTTTAGGCTAATTCTCATAGCTCTACTCTATATTCATTCTTTTTTAATACTGTCGAAGGGTTTGTAACTACTGTAGGTAGAACTGCACAGTTGAGAGTTCATACAGCTTAGAAAAGAAGTACAGTTTACAGCTCCTCTGGGTGAGAGTCCTGTGTGTGCACAGAGTTATGGCTGTGTGATAGGTCTTGTAGGGCCTGTACATGGGTTCCTTACTCCTATAATTACATTACTTATAATTACATAACTTATTTCCAAGTTCCATGGAAATTATTAAAAATAGTGTTTTTAATTAGGCCTATGATTAACTGAGTTGCCATGGTAACAGTCCCCAATGACATGAAAAACGAATTTACTGCTGGTATAAATACGTACTATTGATTTAAAACATGTAGGATGACTTGATATCCTACATTAGAATGATAAGGACTGTAATCATGAGCTGTCTAAAATTCTCCCGAGAACCTCAAAATATTGCCGCTTTGCCTTTATTGATAGCTTACATTATTTAAAATTAAATTAAATTACCATGTAAGAATTGCTCAAAGTGGTAGTAATAATAACCAGACATCACACAAAATTGCACAAAATACACCTACCCCATAAACAAATATCTGAATAGTTGAATGTGAGTTAAATAATAATACGTTTACAGGAGCACAAAGATATCTTTTTTGTAGTACTTTTTTAAATAGGTCTGTTCTGTCCTACAGCTATATTTACTTTTATAATGGTGTGAGTGGTATTTGATTGGCCATTGGTTCAAAGCTCCTTCCATCCCACATCAGAACAGGGAGGCTTGGAAAAAGACCTGATAAGCCTGGGGCCTAACCAGACTAGGGTATTCCCCTGCACCTCTATGGTGGGATCACACACACAGGCAGGCCCTCTGTCTCTAGAGGACTCCATTATGTTCTAATTGCCCCATTGTAGAAGCATGTGTGTCTGAGAAGTGTAGTCGTGTGGAGGCCAGAGGGTGAAACTCCTTTTTGTGTGTGCATGTTCTACCAATTCATCCCATTTTAGTACACCTGCTGACTTGCAGGGATTGTTCTCAAACACAGGAGCTGTGAAATCTGGCTCTAATTGGTTCTATGGGGCTGAAAAGACTTGTGGCACACAGGCACACTGACCCCTGTCTGCACAGGTGAAATGCATCACTCTTCCTCTCGCTCTTTCTCTTGAATCCCTAGAGCACTGTGGGAAAGGTATGCTGAGGTCAGTGGAACAACCTTCTTTCAGGTGTACTCATCTGTATATGCAGACAAAGTGTGTCTACGGACAGAGTAGACTAACATGTGGGAAAATTAATGCTGTATATAATATTTTTTTCATCATTACCTGTTGATTTTTATAGTGGAAGACTAGGTATGACTTGACTTAAGAAAACATTTCTTCAGAATTAAAAGATGTAAACAAAGTCATTCAGAGTGGTTTGATGCTAATGCTTAGTTCTATAGAAATTCAAGTAAGAACAAGTAAGAGATTGTCTTACAGTAGTTTGAAATAAGAAATAAAGTGGAATAATACATCCCATCAGCATTATCAACATTGCATATAAAACTCTGAAGAAACTGGTTCTCTGTAAATAAATTTAGTTCATAAAATGATTGTGTTTGCTCTATCACTGTTTGCACCATCGCTGTCAGTGCAGACGCGTTTCTCTACAGTGTATCATTTCACATCAACCCACTCTGAATGACTGCTTACATCTCAATGAATTATGCAAAAATTCAGAAAAACGTGTGGAATTCGCCTTTAATCACCTTTACCACTAGCAGCACCTTAAATTTCTGCATGAGTGTTAATATGTGAGTGTAAAGAGAGAGAGAGAGTTTATACATGTGAGAAGTGGACAGCTGACTCCCTCCATGCCTGAAATAAACCAGCTCTCTAGTAGAGATTAATGACGGTTTGAATAGCCACCCAGCCGTGCTCCCTCATCCAGGAATGTGGCATGTATAAAGGGAAAGGAATTGACAAGGCAACCAGAGGACTGGGGCAGGAAAAGGCTGGCTCAGTACCAGAACATTCTCCGTCTTCTCAAATGACAGCCATTTTAATTCCTCTATGCGCCTCTGCAAGAACAACACAACAGGAGCTGTGTGAACTGTGTAGCATCCGTTCACGACTGTTCACGCGCTCTAACCCCACCTCATCGTTACTACTGCATACAATCCAATTAGTCTCCTTTCAGATGCACAGACTACCTTGCATGGAGAAATGCTTTCCCATTGAGGATTATTAAGCTGTTCAGCTTTTTCCACATTCCTAAGCCAGACAACATGTATAAGTAAACACGTATGTTAGTTTAGTAATTATGTTGAATCTTTCTTAGTAATTGAGCTTGTGTCTTTCAACTTACTTTGGTCCACAGGCGTTTAGGCCTAGTTTTGGTTTTGCTGTAAATTCACAGTAAAGTGTAAGGAACTGGCTCCTGCCTGCTGGAAGGAGAACTCGTCCTCCTTTTACAGAGAATGCAGTAGTGTAGGTGCAGCTGAACTGTCAGGACTGCTAACTCCTGGTTACTGGGTTCAGGAGTGAATTTTAGTCTGATAAATTTCTAATTGTTTGATGTGACGTCATCAGCAAAATACAATTTAACTTACATTAATTAAACTAATGAAATGAGTTTAAATATTAAACTTAATTGAAAATTAACCTTAAATTACATTGCTGGTACAGTACTCTTGCATTAATGAAGTATTGGCTTTTGTAAAAAAAAATTGGTTCTTATGTAAACAAACATTATTATTATAAAGTACTGTAAAGTCAACACTATGTATGGTCTCCAGAAGTGTTTCACCATTTAGACCTCTTAGTAGATTGTTTGTCATCTGATCTCCATTTATGTTGTTACTTGCCGTTCTTTTCATTTTTTATCTTCACCTGTTCAGTTAGTATAATTGTCTGTTCCAACGAATGGGCTCTTCTCATAATATGTCTAAAATAGGAGAACTTTAACTTAGTTATCTGAACTTTTAGTGAGAGGGTTGATTTGGACAAAGAGACCCTCAAAGGTCTTCACCAACACCAAAGTTCAAAATCATCAACTCAGAATCTCCTGTCTAGCTTCCACATCCATAAAGAACAACAGAAAAGACCACAGACTCAACAGTTTCTTTGTGGAGGCACATTTGAAGACATCTTTCATCCTTTTCCTTTTTTCCAATTTGTGTGAAATTTCTTGACTTCTGTTGTTGATAATTAATTAATGTAGGCAAAAGCTGTCCACCACCATCTTCCAAATGGGCAATATAGCCTAAGATGTTTGTTCTTAACTTTGCAGTATAATGCTTTACAGTGAGATGCTTTGTCAGCAGTTTTCTTTATACAAATGTATGTGTGCAGCCATTGTTTTGTGAGAGAAGCCATTACAAAAGAGTCTGTGATTTGTCTTTTTTTCCAGTGGCGTGATTAAGTTATATATAAACAGAATGACCTCTTAGGTGATATTTCTTTCTGACTTATGCAAACAAAGACTCATTCAAGTCAGCCACCAGGCAGGCAGGGCTTCACTAAGCCCACCGTGACATCATTGTCTGTACCAACATCAAAGCTCATCACAACAAAATGAAAACTGCGGCAACAGCTCATTACATTTTTGATTTATATGCGTGCTTTCTTATTTTAAGCTTCTGTATTTTTGTCTAGGGGTAAATAATGACTGATGTTTTCTGTTTTGTTTCTAGTCACAGTACACAAATCTGGGGATTCTCAACGGCATGGATCAAAATGGTGGTTCGACATCCACCAGCCCATACAACAACGAGCACGCTCAGAATAATGTGACCGCACCCTCTCCTTACGCTCAGCCCAGCTCCACCTTCGAGGCTCTGTCCCCATCACCTGCCATCCCTTCCAACACAGACTATGCTGGACCCCACACCTTTGATGTGTCCTTCCAGCAGTCCAGCACAGCCAAGTCAGCAACTTGGACGGTAAGACATTTTATATTAAGCAGACAAGATTGAAATTGTCATGTAATGCTGCAAATTCTGCTGCTTGGTTACATTTTAGTATTAATTATACAAAGATCTTGCTATTAATCAAAATTTTCTGTGGCGAGAGAAGCTAAACTTTGTGTTTGAAGTAGAGTATTTACAGGGTATGAAAGGTCTGATATGTTAGGGTTAAGTGCCTAGCTTAAGGGGTACAACTGAAGTTCTCTGCACCAGGAAATAGAACATGCTGCCCTCAAGTCACCAACCCCTCCCAACCACTCTGACAGCCTGGAAATGACATTCCTCTGTGAGCCCACAGTCGGGTTTCTTCATGAGAACGTGTGAATCTGAAAGGGCTTTGGTGTGTTCCCAGCCAAAGATATGATGCGTTCGTTACTACAGCCTGATTTGCTGGAGAGAAAATTATTCCACTTGAAGCAGTATGAAGTCTTTATCTGTCTGATCTCAGCTCTAGGCTCGTCTGTGATCTATATGAAAGGCTTCAATTACCAAACTGCACCTGGCCAAAGGTATAGGCCCCTGAGGTTCGAATTGGCCTGCTTTTAGTAAGAAGTATGTAGTAAAAGACCAATTCCCAGGGCTTCACTCTTCACAACTTCATGCTTTTGTTGCACAATTCTGAAGAAATCACTCTAAATTTATTAAGATATGCTTCTGGGATTCCTAAATGTTTGTCCAGATGTATGCATCAGAAAAGGATGGCATACACTGACCAGCAATAACATTAAAAACACCTCCTGTTGTTGGCATGTTTGTATGTGTTGCACTGTACAATGTACAACCACCCAAATAATATCTGTTCTGTGGTGGTGCTGATCACCAGAAAGTGAGTAAAAGGGGGCTAATGAAGTATGCAAAGAAACAATTGGTCTCATTGTAGAACTACAACACAAAGGTGGTTTTAATGCTGTGGCTGATCGATGTATATATTTGAATTGCAAACAGAAATCCTGATTTTAGTAAAATGCTCATTTTCATCTCTGTGAGAATCACTGTATTACTTTAGTCAACTGAGGTTTATGTTCACTTGTCCATGGTTAAATGCTACTTATAGCAAATCTGCATAAACAAGGACATTCTTCAGTAAACCCTTGACTTGTCTGCCGAGCTAGTCAGCTGGTTAAAAACAAATAAAGGCAGACACACACACACACACCAAGATATTCTTACACAAGTGCATGCATAAGATGTGCATTTGTGCATTCTCTACAGTTCTATATTCTTGACTTTTCAAAATCCTATCAAAGAATACCTATGAAGAACATAAATGAGAATACCTATGATACAGTTACAATTCAATATAGAGTGACGCTTTAAACCTGGTAATATATTACACTGCTAATGTTACTGGTACACTCTTAGGCTACCTATTTATGTTGGAGTGAGAGATTCTAATGGCACAATACAAAATAAACCACTGTCTGCCACAGATCTTTACATGTAACACTGTTTAATATTGCATAATATTGCATTATTCAGATGTATCAGTATTTTCTTACATCTGTATTTGATACCTAATAATAAACACCTCACCATTTTTTAGATCTGAACTTTTCGTGTTGACATTCTGTCCGTAAGCCAGCTCTTTCTTAAGAACTCAAAGGAGTGTGATGGTATATACATATGTATAAAGAGACTTTATACATATGTATATATGTATGTTTATTTGGTTCTATATTTTCTCAAGATTCATGACTGACCTCTGCTGGTCAGTTAGCGTCACGCGCATTAGCGGTTTTCGTAGGTCTGCTGTGCTGTTTGTATTTTGTGGCAGTTCTATGCATCAGTGAACATTACAACACGTAGCAGTTGCTTATCTGGTTGCAAGTGTCATTTTGTTTGGCTCGGATTTGTGTCACCTTAAAAACAGACAACCGACAAAACCAGCTAGTCAAGTTGTAGTGGCTCACGGGTTATCCCAAGGAAGGACCGAATGCATTTTTATCCGCCTACCGTACAAAGTTCTGTGTAGTTTGTCATCTAGATGGGGCCAGGGTCTTCTTAAGGGACAGCGCACCCCAGCGGACAATTGTTAGGACTGCTTTAGCGCTCACCAGTAGGTGGCGACTTTAGTTTTAAGATAAAACTGCTTACTGTAAGCTGTAGCCCTATCCCTGTGGTGTGATTCAAAGATTTGTGTTTTTACGTTTTTTTGGTGGTCAGGGCTAACTTAGAGCATATCCAGATTTTCATGGGGTTTTGGATTTTCATGCTGTTTAACTATAGGGGATAATAATGAAAACAAGCATCTGATTCTATGGGGATTGATTTTCGTCATTATGATCCCATGCGCCATTCGTCTCAAATTTGGCACAAGATAGTCTGGAAAAACCTGTGTTTCCATTGCATGAATGATAAAAGGTAAAGCTGTCTTTTACGTCTTTGAGTAAACAAGTGGAGGAAAGGTAGGTTTGTAAGACAGTTCCTTCATGCTCATTGGCTACGAAGCTCTGTGGGATAGTGACATTTATCCGATTCCCACAACAGCCCTTGTCATCCTCACTCATGTCGCGTACTCCACCAAAAAAGAGCAGACACCTGACTTTACTGTTCAAGTGCAGAGGTCTGGGTGTGAGAAAAACACGCCCCATTGGCTCATTTCAGGTTGTTCCCACCTTTCAATGTCCCAGTTACCTCTCCAGTCTACACTAATTGTGGTGAGAAGTGATTATGACACATTGGCTCATCACTGCCTATAGCAGCCCACAGCAGCTGGTTTGTGGTTATGATATATGCCCAGTGTAATGAAGCATCAAAGCTTCAAAATGAACCAGGTGGAATTTTTATCATTTGGTCATAATTGACGTTAGAGTCTGATGATAACACAAACTCTGAAAAGTCACAGTTCGGCATTGCAGATGTGACATTTGATGAAGAAAATTTGCTGTCACTTGTGAAACTTCAATGTTCATAGCCCTGCATGAGCTACTGATATATTTATTTTTTAAATTTTGAATTGATGGCATGGCTGCAGTGTAAATCGAAAATGCAATTTGTGCGAACGTGTTATCAACAGTATTTTCCTTATTTTAAATGGAAACATTTTAGCCTAATAACATTATAACAACAAGAACACTTATGAACTGTGTACATGCTGCCACATCCAAACTATCAACCAGTTTGCCACACTACATTCTTTTTTCACACATCATCACAGAAAAAAAGACCCTAACATAATCCTGACCCTGTGGATCTATTAAAGTAAAGTAAAGTTAAAGTAAACTTTGTAACTGTCAACAACTGAAATGCTAAAATGTAAACATCTCAAACTCAATTCATAAGTATGGATTTTTTCCCCATTGTCCCTCTAAACAGTTTACTGGAAAAGACAACCCAGTTAAGGTAGTCTGAGAAAGGGCACAATTCACTTAAGATGTTTAATGGAAGTGGCCACTGGACCCTAGCATATAAACTATAATCTCAGTTTCAGTATTGGTCAGAAAAATCACGACTGGAATCCTTTCCAAATCGTTCAGCCCTGGAGGATGGTGTATATCTTGAGTGCTCTTTACAGACACACCTTAACACCAGATAGCTCTTCCCGGGTAAGGCTTCGTTGACACACACAAACATACATAGACATTTCCTGGTATTGCATCCAACCACTCCTCATTTACAGGAACATTTTGCAATCCTGGCTGTTTTTTTTTCTCACTGTCTTTGGTAAGATGACTCCACAGACGAGTCCCCTGTCTCACTTTCTAAGTTGCACCAAAGAGAAATTATTGTTTTGGGGTAATGACGTGTCATTTGTTTGATATTATTTTAGTGAACATGCTTTTATTATTAGTTGTCGTCAAGTTATTAACAGTGCTTTTGTGTGCCTAACCATCAGCCTTGTCTGCCGCTAACTCAAGTGTGCTGAGAGCACAGAAATATGCCCATCGGACCCCTCTACAGGCGTCCCAAATAGTCTAAACCAAAGGACAGGGGATTAGGTGAATGGATTGATAATACTCGTGTAAATACTCGCTGCCTCTTTTCTGAACCCTATCGTGCTTAAGGGCCAATCACTGCACCCTGCTCCATGATCTAAGTTCTCTGGCTGTATGTCTAACTGTGCCGGAGGAAAAGGCCGAAAGGGGGGTGGGGGGTGGGGGGGGGTGGGGGGGGGTGGGGGGGGGGGGGGGTGCAAAAGCACTCAAAGAAGCAAGTGTTCCAACGAAAGGTGGCAAGATACAGCTTGTCCCAGAAACATCTGTAGGCCCGTCCCATGCCTCGTGAGATGGAGCCAAGGCTTGTTTGTGTCAAGAAGCCTGTCGAGACTCGCCTGACTCCACAGCATGAAGTTCTAAAAACCTACAGAAAAAAAGGAAGAAATGGAGGGAGTGTTTTTTTCTTTTTAGGTCTTCAAATGAGCTGTGGTTGATTTTTGCCAAGGAAATGATTTCCCTGTAATTTGTATTGTGAGAAAACCCACTTCTCAGACCGGTTTTGGTGCCGTTTATCAATTTTTTTCCCCCTTTTTTTCGTCATGTATTGTACGATGTGTTGTACGATGAGGGATCTTATGTGTGCTCTGGCTCTTCACAGACTATAGTGGCCTGCAGTGAGTCAAAGAAAAGCATTCAGGCAGCCAGCATTAGAGTGGGAGCCATGTCTGCTTCAGTTCATCCTTACAATCGTAATCTCCATCTCCTTTAGCTGCTCTTTCTAAACAAAGCTCTAAAGGTCCAGGTTCTCCTCTGAGACTAGGCGTTGAAATTCCTGACTCTTTCAACAGCTAAACCCTGTCTATTGTGCGACACGTTTTTCTATGTTATTTGAATGAGCACACAGATGCAGAAGAAAAGCCCTAGAAAAAGACATGAAAAGGGGCTTATGAGAGGCAAGAATTTGGCAGTGCTCAGGGCGACCATTCAAGAAAACTCGGGGAAATCCAGTGTAATTACACTGAAGCTGTCACACGTTTCACTGGGAAAGATCACATTTCGAAAGCATATAATTTAATCAAAGGGCATTAAGTAGTGCCAGGAAGCTCAGTGGCTTCCGTTTACATTAGAACAGAGGGTACGAGTGTCATGAAGAGTGTGATGAAGGTCATCTCAGAAAAGACCTCCCACAAAATGAAAGTGTAGACTTGGGCATATAGATAGTAAACCAAGAACAGAACGTACTGGGTTTCTCTTACTGGAACAGTCAAAATATTATAGAGTCTATAGAGTTAATACGTTTTTTTTATTCTGCAAACCATCGTTCAAGCCATTTAGTCCGTTCTCGTCCATGTGGCATCATTGTCAAAAACAGTGTTTTTGCTTTCGTTTTTTTCTTGTCAGACGCTGAAAATGTAAACACACTCACACCCAGCCGTTTACACATTAGGAAGTGTTATCATGTACTACCATGCGGCCCTTCCTGATTGGCTGATGATCTTTGTGAGGCATGGCATCAGTCTGCTTACAAGAAGATGTCCTGTAAGGTAGAGAGCTTGAGTAACTTCAATCATGCAAATGCTCAATTCATCACCTTAAAACTTCAGCTCACCCTTCTACCCACGTCATCAGTCTTCAGCACCATCCGTGATGACTGTGTCAAGGACATTGAACAGCTCCCCATGTTAATATTCATAACTGTGCCAAAGTCTGAAACACACAAATAATAAAAAAGACCTAAAAATGTTATTTATTTGCTAATGTAACTATAGACGTAACAAACATTAATACAATATAATGTTTTTTTTACAAGCAAAAGCACACTTATTACTGAGATAAATGGCTTTACACAGTGTGCTTAAGTGCCTACTCATATGAAGTTCAAATTTGGAAATAAATTTTGGAACGACAGCAACAAACTCATTTTTATCCTGTTGGGAATTATATAGATATCTGCACTACAAAACAAATAAAACGTTCTTATTGTGATTCGGGAGAACTCCTTCAACTTTGCCAGACTGTCTCAGCATCTTTATACTATTCCGATCCCGTAGCATGTCTGTAGCATGTCTGTGTAATTACATGCTGATTTACGCAAGAATGCTCCGTAAAAAGTCATTTCTGTGAAATCAGCCTCACTTCCGTATGTCTGCAGTGGTCCGTGGTGCTGTGTGCAAGTGCATCAGGCTACTTTGATTTTTAAACTACTTTGTTTTTGTCACTATCACAGCAAGCAGGTGTTTTTTCCTTCTTCTGTTTTTTTTTCTTCCTTCTGTGAGTGAGGTGAAAAAAAACAGCTCTGCATTTTTGTCCAGTGAAGCAGGTTTTAGAGCAGCGTGGGGCGTGATGGTACATGTTAGCTATGAGGCGGGACAAGACCGGAGGCGCCACAGCGCTGGGCTGCCCGCCCCGTCCTGCCTGAACCCGCAGCCCTGCTCCGCTCCAACACCGCCGCTACAGCTGCAAACCTGTCCTGACACGCGCATGCTGCCCCAATGTGTGTGCGCATGGTTTATGCGCCGTCTGCATACGTGCAGATTTGAATTTTACCGTAGATCATAACCACTGCAATCACAGTTTAATCTCTTTCTAAACTATGCACGTAATTGCATGGTGATATTACTTTAACCGCCTAATGGCAAAATACGTTTCAGTTTTTAATATTGCAATAAACACTGCAAAAGCAGGCATTAGAATTAGAATAGTCTCAGCCTAGCTTCAGCTTTCCTTAAAAACAAACTCAGAAAGGATCCAAATCCAGACTCTCATTCACACACTGAAAAGACAAAAAAAAAAAAAAAAATTGGTTTTGCTTTGCTGTGAACATAGGTTTCATAGGTTCTGTGAGTTTATTTCTTGCAATTAAAAAAGAAGTGTGAGAAAAATGACTTTTCATTTTGTTCAAACCTTAAATTAACGTAAATAACTATATTCCATGCCAGCTCCTGTATGAACAAGAGACCTACTAAATATAAAAAAAATGTTAAAATGTTAAAATTTCTACATTAAATGATTTGGTCGTTAGTATTTTATTTCAATAATAAAATACGTTATCTATAAACTTAATCTATAGAAGCATTTTCACAATCACACGGTACAAACTGTGGAACTGTCTGCAACTGTCATGGCTTTTGTGGAATTTATTTTCACTTCTTTTTTTTCAGTTAAATGGAGCAGACTTGACATTCTCTGCATATGTGAAAATAAATAAAAAATTTAGGATCTATTGGAAATTAGCAATTGTCAGCATATTTTCAGTTTGTAAGAATTAATTATGTGTGTGTGTGTACATAGGAAAAAGTCTCCAGATGGAATCGTATTTGTACTTTGATTTACACTTCCCTTGATATGCTAATCAGTAGATCAGTAAAAATCTGTCTTCTGTTCAGTTAGGCCAACTGTTAGATCCCAAACTCCAGGTGTTATGGCGCAGCGTTGAAAGAATGCCACACACCGAGAGTCTTGTGTTGTTCTGTTGTTCTCTGACAGGCCAGCAGTTAAACAGACTGCAGTATTGAGTTCTGCCCATTGTAGACTGTGTCATTCTGACAAATCCTCAGCCACTGTTCAAAGAGTTATTCTTCTCGCTTTTGTGTGCACTACATTCCCAAGCTATGTAATTCACATTGTGGCCAATGAATGGGAGATAATTACATGTTAGCAGCATACGCCCCTCCCTGCGCAAAAGCCACCGACTCCCATCTATCAGATCACTGTACAGCTCCACCCTGCTTACATGTGTGTGTGTGAGTTAGTGAGTGTGTGTGTTAGTGTGTTTTCCTCTCTGTGCAGCTCATGCCTGGCCCTGAGCAAACACAGCAATCTCCACACATATTTTCATCTTCGAAATGTGTTGCTGCAGGGCTGGGATTGGTGCTTCTGTTTTTATAGAGAGAAGTCATCCTGTTTGTGTTTTTGTGTTTACATTCAAATTTACAGGAGCTAGATTTCCATCTTTACATCTTCCATTGCTAAATTTCACCTTCACCTTCTGTGTCTTTACAAAACATGACACATAGCAGCAGAGACCACTTACAGGACAAAAAAGTCTGTCTAATCAAAAGAAAAAAACATTGCCATTGGTGTATAGAAGCTCAAATGAAAAGTGATAATATTACTAATTAATGTTTATACAGTGTTTGCATTCTTGCTCAAGATAAAGTAAGACAACTGGATTGAACTTCTTTGACAGGAATTGTAGCTTGTCTGTTGTCTGTCTTAATGCTTTAAAACATTTGTTAATGTTAGCCATGAAAATTGTTTGTAATATTTTATGAATATGGACAAACCTTTAGCAGAAAAAGTGCTAAAAAGAAAAATCCCATGTTTAAAAAATAATTTTAAATATTTCCTATTTTTAGAAAAAATAACATTTATGAACATATTGGGTGTCATTGGTTGACAGATTTCCCTCGGATGCTTCTTCAACAAACACAGTACAGCAGTGAGGAAAATCTGGACTGAGAAGATGAGAATGTTTTTGAAGGAAAGCTGCTACTTTTCAGCTCCTACAGAGAGAGAGAGACAGAGATAGACCTGAGAAAATGCTACTGTCTGTAAATGGAGAGTGATCAAACAGCTCTGTACAGGAGGGAAATGTAATTTCTGACAGTTCAGATGGAAAAATGCTAATGATTTAAATAAAATGGTGAAATCAAGTATGGACATAAATTTAGGGATGAAAACGTGTCAAACACAGTATTTATATTACTGAACCAACATATTATTTTGTGGAAAATAACATTATTAAAGCAGTTTTATCACTGAGAGGCAGTTCAGTGGAAGAAACAAGCTGCTGGGCAGCAACCATTGCGCTTTATGTGTTAATGGCTTGTAAATTGTGCAGAAAGCGTGTGTGTCTGTCTCTTTGTGGTCTTCTCGTCTGTATTTCGGACTGTAGTTTATAGCTTTTACCCTGTTTGCTCTTTGTTCTCAAGTGACACATCCATGTCCACTTCACTGTTGGAATTTTCAGCAGTTTGTCACCCACTCTGTCTCTCTCACTCTCTCGACCCAGTTGTCTGAATGACAGCAGCTTTCAGCATGTATCAGGTCAGAAGCAGCTGGACAATTACAGCTATGTTTTTTTTCTTTTCTTTATTAAAGACAGAAGGTATTTCCGCTTCCTGATTTAACACCCCCAAAAACCTGTACTACTGAAAACTTTCAGGGCTGACATAAGTGGTTCCTGAGCCATTCAGCTGTTTAACTTGCTTGCTGCAAGATTTTTGTCATAAATATGAATATACATGCCTCTCTGTATGCTGTATACACTGTAAAAATGGTCAACCTTTAAACGTAAAAAAAATGATGTGGTAACAAGCAGTTTAACTGTTTTAATGGCAACTTACTAAACTTAAATAAATAGTTTAAATAAAACAAAACAGAGTGAACATAGTCAAATAACCAAAAGCAATATTTTACATCTATTCAGAACTAAATAATCACGTCTGTCTTGTACTTTAAGTGTAGGCAGATCCCAAAAATGAACTGTAAACTGACACTTCTCTTTCTTTTTTTTCTTAAAGTGACATCAAAGTTTGCTGTTTCTTTTTTGTCATGTTAAATGATGGATCTGCTGTTAAAACATTATGCTAGGTAGAGAGGCTTTTGCAGTGTTCCTTGTGTTTTTTTCTGTTGTCTTTATCCTTTCAATCTCTCCGAGGCAGTTAATTACAAGTCCTAAGGGAAATGGCAGGGATTTTTGAGTGTGTGTGTGTGTGTGTGTGTGTGTGTGTCTTTGCCAAGCTTGTGTAATTCTTTGTGAACTAATAGGCAGGTGTTGGGATGGGCTCCTCTCACTGGAACACTTCAAATCAAAAGTTAATAGAAATGGAATTTAATGTGCCATTGTTCCTCAAAACAGCCGGGAGCAGTGTTCACCTCCCCCCAACCCTCCCTCCCATCTTCCCCACCTTTACAAATGAACTTAAGAGGAAGGTTTTACTGGCATGCATTTCCATGCCACTTGAGTGCTGTAGAGTAACATTCAGCTGAAAGGTTGTTGAGATTTTTTGCTGTGGAAGGACGCTCGCACGCTTGCCAATAATGCTCCAGTTCTTTTTACAGTCAGTGAGCTGGAACCGACGGTGATGAGGCTTTATAGCACACACGACAAACTTTGGGATGATCTGGTAGTTCTGTTAAGGCTGTTAGATACTAAGCAGATCATGCTCCAGTGCAGCAGCCCGCTGGTTTATCTTTCCCTTCTTTTCTGATTTCATATTACATGCACACATGCTGCTACTGTGGCAGTTGGAGTGAAGTTTTGCATTCTGTCCTGATATGACTTGCCTGTGCAGTTTTTTTATATAACATACTCCTAGCAACGTATTGACTTGTGTTGTCACTGTAGTTTATTCAGACCCCTAGGGCTATACAATTAATAGTATAAAACATGTCTGGCCTAGTTGTAAAAGGCCACGCCTTAGCATATAATATATATACATGTGTTCTAGTGACTGTGATGCTACAGTTATTTGTTCAAATGTATATTAACCTCTTAAGATTCTTTGAATGTCCACATTTAAGGCATCTTACTTGTATTTACAGGATCAAGTTATCCTTTTTCGAGAAGTTAAAATTACAAGTTATTGTTCTCGTCCTGCAGCCCTGTTGCTTGTCACTGTGTGGACGGCAAATCAGAGATTTGTGACAGCTACTACAGTGTTGATCAGTGTTTTGCAACAGCTCTTCCTGTTTGTCTACTGTGGGGTTAGAATTTACAGGTGATGCAGTGTGCATGAGTAAGCCCTGAGTCTCTCAGTGGTAATGTCAGCCACTGGTGAGTCAAGCCTAGTGTGTGATGCAAGGCTGATTTCTGCGGTCAGTGACACGGTGTTCTCTATTAGGTAGCATCAGGCTGTCTTCTGAAGGTGTTGAGAAATGCTGTGTAAATGACCATGGTTCTAGTAGCCTTCTATAAAGGCTTCTTTATGAAATGAGCTTTCTTGTGCATACATTCTTTGTTTTTGGTTTTCTTTGGCCATTCTGCCACAATAAAATGTTACCTTTCTAGCTCTTTTAAGAAAAATCCAGTTCACTTCCAGGCTTGTAAACCATACACATTTCCATCAGATATTTTTACAAAAGAAAAAAAAGCACTGTTCAACCGAGAACCCTCCAAAACAGGTAGCAATTGATTTTTATGGCTCCTGTGTAAAAGGGTTCAGTCCTGCCACTTTTTTCATTGAGGACAGAGGGTGATGTTTTTGTCTTGGGTCAGACTTCTTCACATTTCAAAGTAGTTCTGTTTGTGTGCGTATGTGGCCATAATCACAGGCCTGCTGAACCCACCCCCGTCAGCTTCAGGGCAGGGGCAGAAATATTGCAGCCAGTAGCCAGCTGCTGCTCCCTGTTTAAGGCTTTTATATGGCTCTCTGTAAGCTAAACAGTCTCCATGCTGCAGGTGTTTCACCTCCACTCCCCTGTGGCCATCATAAACATATCCTCTCCACTTTTGATCTAGTGTCATTGAAGGCTTTATTAGACTAACATACACCAGACTTAAAAAGACATTAACCATAGATTTAAGGGTATTTTTGCAGCCATATGCAATATGTTGGACAAGCTAGTAAACATTTCTGTTCTTTTCTCTTCTCTTCTCTCCAGTACTCCACTGATCTTAAAAAGCTATATTGCCAAATTGCAAAGACGTGTCCCATCCAGATTAAAGTCCTGACCAGTCCTCCCCAGGGAGCAGTCATCCGCGCCATGCCCGTCTACAAGAAAGCAGAGCATGTGACTGAGGTGGTCAAACGGTGCCCCAATCATGAACTCAGCCGGGAATTCAATGACGGTGAGTGAATCTTCTATATGCTGTGTTACCATGATGTGATGGAAATGTGATGAAAATGTTTATTTTTATGACTAAATGGTTTAAAATGTCTTTTGTATCTGTTGAAAAGGCCAAATCGCCCCACCCAGCCACCTGATTAGAGTAGAGGGCAACAGCCATGCCCAGTATGTGGAAGACTCCATTACCGGGCGCCAGAGTGTGCTGGTGCCATATGAGCCCCCTCAGGTGACCCTCACCCGCACACACACATTCTACCTTACTTGCTGGCCTCTGCATCCTTGAGTGTCAGATTTACTAGGTTTATTTATATTTTCATATAACCCAACAAATACTAAGTAACAAGTAACAAATATAAAAAGTGTTTGGATATCTGTATATTTGAATATTCACTCTTATCCATTGTTTCTAGGACAGTTTTCTCACATAACTCCACTTGTGGTCTTACCTTCCTTTATTGTAGCTCTTATATGTGCATATCTGTATTTATGACGTAACTTCCTTATTCCAACAGGTGGGCACAGAATTTACGACGATCCTTTACAATTTCATGTGCAATTCCAGCTGCGTGGGAGGAATGAACAGGCGTCCCATCCTCATCATTGTGACACTGGAAACCAGAGAGTAAGACTGAAAATGAAATCTTTAGATTTTGTTTATGCTTAAACTGAATGCACATATATCTGTTATTATAGCAAAGGAACTATAGATTCAGCGATAGATAAATAGATAGATAGACAGATAGGTAGGAAGCCATGCCGTATTATTACTATTACTATAAAGCTATTACTTTTATGTAGTATTATTATACATATTTATACATTTACAACACATCTGCACCACTGGGACACTTTAATGTTTTCTCATATATTGTTTAAACCTGGCCAATCCACAGCAGTTACGATGGCTTTAACCGTTTTAATGAGTTTTGTGGCAAGCTGTTTAAAAATAAATGATGCGTATCTAGCTATTTGTCCCTTCTCTTTCCCACCATGGGGGATTATTGCCTGTCAACAATAAGCATCGGGTTACTTGTCAATCATTGCAGATATCCAATTGCATCATCCTATTACCCAGCCCTAGTTTAAGCACAGAATGAAGTTGTATTCAGCCACAGTGGCCTAGAGAACAGCAGTTAAGACACTTCTTGTCCATGTCTGTGGTCTCCAGTGGCCAGGTGCTTGGCCGGCGGTGCTTTGAGGCTCGGATCTGCGCGTGCCCGGGACGTGACCGCAAAGCAGACGAGGACAGCATCCGCAAGCAACACGTCAGTGACGGCACAAAAAGCTCTGAGGGTACGAAACGCCGTAAGTAGGGCTGGGGGCTGGTGATGGGGCTTCTCCACACACAAACCTGCAATGTGTCTTACAGTCTTCATGGGGTTATCCCTGAACGCCTCTAATCAAAATGGAATATTTGGTTATTTTGAAAACAGTGAAAATAACAACACACAGCCACTACAGAGAACTAACTTCAGTGAGACTTTTTCTTTCATTTCTTTTTATTTGCTAAATTTAACTTGCTGAAAGAAAATAAAATGTATATAACTATAACTTCTGAACAAGCAACGCTTTATTTTTTCCCTAGTATGTTATATTCAGCCTTTAAATACTAAGAGAGCATGGAAATGAGCAGAAGTAAGTTCTCTGTAGACAATGTGTTCTTATTTTTATCTTGTACTGATGTTCATTAATTTTATCAACAAAATGTAATGAAAAACTGTATGTACAGTAGTATATCATTGTAAGCTGGATTTTGTGTGTTAATTTAAATTTTATTTTTTAAACACAAAGTGCAACTTACAAACTAAAAAAGGGAAATTGAAAAAAGACAAAAAATATACCGGCAAACTGCCATTATGCTCTTGCTTTTCTATCACTGTGGGTAAATCGGTGCTCACAAAGACAATAGAATAATGCACACATGCACACACAAGCATGCACACTGCATGGGGCTTCTCCTGGACCCTGGAGCATGGGCTGTTTATTTAGTGCTGGGCGATATATTATTAGTGTAAACAAGACTGTGTTGATGTAACTATGTTAATTTTTGGTTTGAGAGGTATTGATAGAAGACTGGGTGGTGCTTCAGATAGTTTTAAAAGAAGCAGTGCAAACTTTGTCAGACTTGAGACTCCTTCCAGAATTCAGGGAGCATTTAATAAGTATCTTTATTTAATTTCATTCAAATAAAATGTGATGTCATCTGATGCCATGATATCATGATTTATTTAAAGAATAATTTTTGGAAAATGTTTTATTAATATCGCTCAGCACCATTCTGCATGCACACTATCCCTTTTCCACGCAGCTTGGTTACCCTCAGTAACCATAGACCTGTGCTTTAGCTCTGTTTTTTTGTTCTGTGTAGCATCATCAACTGTCTCACTTGATACCTCTCTCTCTTTCTGTTGCTCTCTCTGTTGTTTGCTCCCACAGCTTATCGCCAGGCCTCTCACGGAATCCAGATATCCTCCATCAAGAAGAGAAGATCCACCGATGAGGAAGTGTTTTGTTTGCCTGTGAGTAGCTGCAGTAGCTGTTTTGATACATTTCCTGTTCTTCTGAGTGGGTACTGAGTACTGTTAAAAATAATGCATTAAGTACAAGTACATCATTTCCACATTAACACAGTATTTTTCATCAACACCGTTTTGTCTGTTTGTTTACTTCTGGCAGAAGCTGATTGAGTGTGGAAATAATGTACACATTTAAATACGTTCAATGCTTTTGCATTATAGGAGTTGCCCGTAGAGAAAATTAGGAAGAAAATTATTTTATCAGTCCAGTTCATGCCGTAAATGTGTGCCACCCATCTCCCCGTACCCAGTCTCACCTTGCCCTCTCTATCTTCATTCAACAGATTAAAGGTCGTGAAATCTATGAAATTTTGGTGAAAATCAAAGAGTCTCTGGAGCTCATGCAGTTCCTCCCTCAGCACACCATAGAGTCGTACAGACAGCAGCAGCAGAGCCTCCTGCAGAAACAGTGAGTACCTCACTTTCAGGCAGATTATCCTGTGCAGTTATGCTTGCTAAAAGTAGGGTCTGTTTCAGTTCATCTTGCTTTCTGTAAGAATTCATATACAAGTATTTTAAGGGACTTATTTGCTTGCACTCATCAGGAATAGACAGACCCTCAATTTGCGAGCTTAGCGAGTGCTACTGCAGGCAGCGTACACATGCAGGCCACACACGCAGTACCAACAAGGTTCACCCTGACGCTTCTTTGTAGCATTTTGTCAGTTGTTTAACCTAAACTGATTGTTTACCAGCACGGCTTTCTTTGGCCCCACACTCAACCCCCCCGCCCCCAACCCCCCCATTTTTTAATGGATTTAATCCTTTTCTTTGCGGAGTTGGCCTTGACTTTGGGATGAATATGTGTTTGAACAGGCATGCACAGCAGACCCACCCCACTTGCGCTCCCTTTGTGTCTTAAAGTTCAGAACTGAAGTGTTGCATGGCAGCTTGAGTGGAATATTCCATTACAGCGACGGTGTGATTACTGCATGAGCAAACGTTTAAGTTTGATTTGTGGCTGGCAGCATGTGATGGATTTGTGATGGGTTTTGTTCTTTACGTGAAGCAAATGTAAGTTAAGCTTGCCGAGCTACTTACCGAGCACTAAATTAGGCCTAAAGCAGTCTTCTGTTTCCTAACAAAGGGTGTACCTTGCAAAGGTGGTGCTGTTTTAATTCATGCTTTAATTTGGGTTAGTCTTTGACAGCCAATCTGACTGGTTAGATGAAGCTTGAGCATGACAGAACTGTGTCAGGTTCACCCAGCTACTCAGGCTCGTCGTTTTAGGGCAACGGCTGCTTTGTCTATTCTCGAATACAAAGGTTCTGTACCTGCAGCTAGAGCGCAGCATAAAGCAATAAACAAAGTGAAGGAGAGAGCTGGAAATTATAGCTCTGAATAATGCGCTTCGACGCCCTGCGATAATTATTGCTTTTGTTTGCTCTCCTCATTAAGAAACTGACAGGTGAGGTAGTGTCTGTGCACTCCATGTTCTGCACCCCCCCCCCTACTGTCATTTAGTTCCAGCTCTCAGTGGGGTTAGGAACTCACTAGGTAGGGTCATGGTTTGCCTCCATTTTGACACAGCTAAAAAAAATTAAAGTTTACGACTCAATGAGTGCAGTCAGTAGGTGCGGCGTAGCCATTGTCTTCAAAATAAGAGACGTACAAGGCATGTAATGTCTAAAAGGCTGCTGTGGTCAGCTGCTGGACTTATACACATCAAAAGCCCAATTTGGATACTAGTGTTTAAGTAGCTCTGCTTACTTCTGATTTATTCTGACACAGTTCTGTGTCTTTCATTTCTCTTTCTGCATGCGTTCACTTTTTCTTTTCTCTGGATCTCTCTGTTCATCAGTTCTGTTTATTTGTTTAACTTCTGTTTTTTCTGTCCCAAATAAAATGATAATGGAAAAAAAATCCTCCTGTGTCTGTGACTCAGTGGTTCAGGCCTCTTTATTTGGTTCTTTTGCTTTACTGCTCTTCTCCTTCCTTTCCATGCTTTTGCCTTCAGGGTGCAGTTTCACTAGGCTGTGTAGTACTGCCACACAGTGTGCATCTCTGTTACTGCAAGAATGTCTAAAACTGTGCATGACAGTGGAACATGTATTGCATACATGCACATGCTGCAAGTAATAATGTAATGTTCTGTATTTTAGGATCGTGTTTTATATATATATTTATTTTATTTTTTTTAAAGGGTTAAACTGAATGCTGACCAACTCTTTTCTTACTACTGCATTTCTTGGCCTAGGTAAAAGAAACAAATGAATGGATGTAAATGTAGTGATGCTGGTCAGGCTCTGTTAGAGACTGATTGAGAGCTAGAACATTGGCTGTTCGTAGCCTTTAAGTAGCTTTTCAGCTTTTTAGATAACATTCTGGTTTCTGCTCACATCTGTTTTCCTCAGTTCTGGTTTTTGTTCTATATCCAACCTTTCCTCAGAAACTGCCCTTTATTTCCCTTTGTTCCTCCACCTTCTCTCTCTTTGTTCCTCACTTTCTTTTCCCCTGCTGCTCTTTCTCCTTTTGCCATCTCTCTGGTCTTTCCCTCTTTCTCCTATCTCTATAGTCTCCTCAGGGCCCGTCTGCGTTCTGAGCTGTTGGAGCCTTTAGGTGAGCAGAAGAGACGCTTCAGCGCTTCCTAAAAGCAGGAGTCACATTCCTCCTTCACAGCTTCCCTCGCTCTTCTTCATTTTTTCACCCTCCCTTTACCCCCCACCCCCTCTCCAGGGGGCTTTCCGGTGGCTACTGCTACACTATAGATAGCACAAAATAAGAAATGTTTAAGTCTTTGGTTGCCACAGCTGTTTTCATCTTACCTAAGCGATCACTCAAAGACGTTTTAAAACTGTTGGAAAAGAATGCATGATTTTCCCTCCCAGGTATATTGACTGGATTAAAAATGTTGAAAATAATCTTTGCTTTGCTAATTTGTGTAATGATGTTCATCCTACACTCCTACTTGGGTGTACGTTAAATTGATTGATAAATTTAAGGCCTCGTGTTTTCATGCAGTGTGTCGTTTTGTTTTCGTTTGTTTTCATGATCATGGTCGTGACTTTTTTCAGTATTGTCTGTGTTTTTCATTGTTTGTTTAAAGGGCCCTTATTACTGAGTTGGCTGTTGTTTCAGCACTTGTATTGACAAATCTGCTGGTATTGCACAGAAACACATTGCACATAAACAGTAACAGCCTCTCAGCTGACCACCTCATCTCTCTCTCTTTCTCTCTCTCTCTCTCTTTCACTCTCTATCTATCTATCTATCTATCTATCTATCTATCTATCTATCTATCTATCTATCTATCTATCTATCTATCTATCTATCTATCTATCTATCTATCTATCTATCTATCTATCTATCTATCTATCTATCTATCTATCTATCTATCTTATCCTGATTATCTGAACCAGGAACCAAGCACATGTTCTTTTTCTATGGGACTCATAGCGTTCTTTAAGCTCTTGAAAAATGTTTCAGATAGCTTTTTTTCATCTTGTATTATTGGAGCTGGACTCATTCAGTTGTCTGGGTTTGCAGGGGGGAAGACTTTATTGATGATATAAAGATAATGCTGGTCATGTTTTATAAAGTGCACTGCAGGACAGTTTGGATTAGTGTTTCGATTGACTTGGTTGTATGTACATTTTCTTAAGAGAAATGTATTTTTGTCTCAGAATGAGAAATGAATGCTGTAGTTAGCAAGTTATTTGCTTGTTCTGTGTGAAACATATGGTGGATGTATAACTGATGCCTCTTGCACTTTTGTCTGTTATTCAATAAATGTCTTTTCTGCTTTTGACTTCTTTTCCTCTTTCCTTCCTTATGCTCATTTTCCCTCGATTGTTTTCTACTGTATTTATAAAAAAAATATTAATTAAAAATGACAGGACACTGTAAGACAAATCAAGAGAAATGAATACAGGTCAAGCGTTCATTAGCTCAACAATGCATTTTTTATAGAAGACAAAATATATGTAGTTTCGGTTTAGCAGATTTACCAACTAGTCATTGTAGCTTGACTGCTTTGCTCCCACTACAGTAGTGAAACACATATTAACTAATATTAGTGCACTGTACAGTTGTGCACATGTGGACTAGCAAAGCTGAAAGTTTTGTATCTGTGTTTTCTTCTATTTTTAGGGACATTTAGATCATTCTCTATGTATTTCTGCTGAATCAGCTCATTTTCCTTAATCTTTCCTCTTTTTTTCACCTTTTTAAAAACATGGTACTGATTATGGATAACACAGTGAGACGTTTCTGCTTTCTGCTAACTGTGTTTATTCCTCTGTGACCACGGCCCCGGCTGTCCTGGTGAACAGTGACTAATAGCAGGGCTTCTTCTGTTGTTTAAGATGGGATTTGTCAGACGATCAGAATTACAGGCCGTGTCCTCCTCCTCTCTGCTCCAGGAGCCCCCTGCCCCCCCAGCCGGCCTTCGGCTCCAGCTCTCCCCCACACGGCAAGGTCAACAAGCTGCCTTCAGTCAGTCAGCTCATCAACCCCCAGCAGCGCAACACCCTTACCCCGTCCAGCATGGCTGGAGGCCTCACTGACAGTAAGGCTTTTCTTTAAGATGGCGTGATTTGATAGTGAGGTTCTGTATAGACAGAAAATACAATGAATCGACTGTATTTCACTAAATGAATGCACTGATTTGAACAATTACTGATAGAAACGCTAAATATGCTTTTAAAATCATTGTTGAATGTAGACAAGTATTTCATTAACAGCTTGCATTGTAAAGATGGGCCAATTCTATATAAAGAATAAAAAATATATATATATAAAGAAAAAAAAATAAATGTTTGTTGCGTCGGTATTACACATTTCTTACATAATTACAAAATAACAGGTTAGTGGTTTTCATGGCTAATAAAATGAAAATATAATTCAGATTTCCATTCACTTAGTGGGTCCCTCCACCCCAACTCCCCAATGGGACTGAGCTTGTCTGAGCATGACAGGTTCTGAGTACCACTCAGTGTCAGTGTCTCTCTGACAGTCAGTTTCCTTTTGCATGTGAACTGGATCTTTGTGAGACAATCCTCTTCCTAATCCCCAGGGCTCAGTATTTGTCATATCATGTGAAACTGACCTCACCTGTCCACCATTTCCTAATCCACTCTTGCATCGCCATTGGCTATAAGTCTAGTTCAGAGCAAGCGCAGTTTATCAGTGGTGTGACAGTTGAACAGAGGGCTGTGGCACTAAACAGAACCAATTAAAAACTTTTTAAAACAAAGCAGTTATGTTAGTGATAGGAAAGCTGATATTATGTGCCGTGTGTCAGAGTGGCGGCTGATAATTATAATAATAATATGCTTTAATAATAATAATTATGCTTATACTTTATTACTTTATTAAGTCTCACTGTCTCCGCCTCCGTTTCTCCTCCTGCAGTGACCCCCATGATGAGTGGCCACATCCCCATGAACACAGATATGAGTTCACTGAGTCCCACTCACGCCCTGCAGCCTCAGTTACCCATGGTGCCCTCCTCTCACTGCACACCCCCACCCCCCTACCCAGTGGACAGCAGCATTTCCAGGTACACCTCCTCTAAACTCCTCGGTAGTTTTTACAGTACTGTATAGTTCTCTTACCTAAAACCGAGGGAGGAAAAAAGGGGAACAAAGACTCTAAAGTGGAATTGATACTACTCTGTTTGACGCTAGATAGCAACACAGTAACATGACAGCAGTAATATGAATAGAGGATAAGATTTAAAAAATTTAAATATAAAATATTGAATGTTGGAATCAGTATTGAGAGAGAAAATGCTGAATCAGTGCATTCATAGTCCTTCTTAATCCCACACTCACTGCCACAACACACCTAGTTCAGCTCCTAATTATTAAACCTTTAAAGATCTGGGTCAGGTGAGTTGAGGCAGGGAATAGCTGTGTAGGGCAGACTGGCCAAAATTATAGTTTGTATTACTAAAATAATTTTTAGACATAATTTCATTCATATATTGATCTGTGCAGCTTCCTGTTACGGCTGGGATGCTCTTCCTGTCTGGACTACTTCACTGCCCAAGGCCTTACCAACATCTACCAGATTGAGAACTACAGTCTAGAGGTGAGGCTTTACCTGCTTCTTTTCTTAATGACCATCCACTTTACTTTCACAGACTACCTGCCTTTAGGTCGACGGTTTAGGTGTAGTTAACGTGCTAACAAATACAGTTGTAATTGATTCAGACTGCTGTTGACCAGATACTGTTTAAGTGGTACACCATTCTTAGCTCTGCAGCAATACTGACATGATGGGGGCAGCAGTACAGCAACAGGGTGGAGATATAAAGTAGGGGTTTGGAAGATAGCCTTAACTTAGAACACTTTTTTATTATTAATTAAACAGCCTATCAAACCATTTAGTCTTAACTTGTTTCATAGAAGTTCTGTTTGTATAAGAAAACAATAGAAGCCCCCGTCCTTCCTGTAGTGTATTGCAGTAAGTGTTTTAAGTAAACAGTGTTCTTCTTGGATTTTTCTTTCATTATTCCATGTTGTTGCTAAAATGTACCAGCCCAGTTTCTGATAAAGTGACCAGTGAGTGCTTGTGAGAGTGTTAATGTGCATGAATTGAGGTGGATGTGTGTGTGCCGCGCAGTGACCGTTTGGTGCATTTCCAGGACCTATCCAGACTGAAGATTCCCACTGAGTTCCAGCATGTGATCTGGAAGGGTATCATGGACCACAGGCAGACCATGGAATTCTCCCCACCTCCACACATCTTGCGCACGTCCAGCGGCGCCTCCACGGTCAGCGTGGGCTCCACAGAGGCACGAGGGGAGCGTGTAATCGACGCAGTGCGCTTCACCCTCCGCCAGACCATCTCCTTCCCCCCGAGAGATGACTGGACCGACTTCTCCTTCGACCTGGCGCCGGACTCGCGCCGCAACAAACAGCAACGCATTAAAGAGGAGGGCGAGTAAAGCCACACGCTCCGGCACATTATACATCCATACACGCTTGTGTGCTATCACGCTCATACACACTGCCATGTACACAGAAATTTGTACAGCTTAATCAAGTGCTCAGTTTCACTTAAAAGTATGCAGAAAAATGCACTTAATGTTTTTTTTTGTTTTGTTTTGTTCTTAATGGGTGTATTTTGGTCTGGTTGTCATTTCAAGCCCCTAGTTTGATGCAAACTACTGTAGCTTAGGGTAAGCGGTGCTTTGCCGTTTTTGATTTATTACTGAATATTTCTTGAGACACAGCACTTAAGAAATGCCGAGATCGGTCCTATTTTGAGCTGTTGCCATTCATTCTGTACTAAGAGAAACTGATGTTTTTGGGGGAGGGGGGCTTCTTTTTATGTTGTTTTTACCTGGACCAGGTATATTTTTGGATTGTAAAGAACTTTTACTCCGAATAGGATTCATAGTATTATACTGTTTGTTAATCTGTTCACTGTAACAACTTATTTCAGTCTGGCAATACTTTGATTTGAATGGTTGCATTTGTCAGGTTTGATTGTACGCATTTTTGATTGCAGCCAATGTTTCTAGTGTTCTTTATCCATTTATGGTTATGGTTTAAGACTGATGTCATGTAGCTTCCAAATAATACTGAACTACTGTATCTTTTATTTTCAAGCAAAGATGATGTAATACTGCCATGCAACTCTTTTGATGCATACGAACAAATTGAACGTGCCGAGTCTTCAGTATTTCAGAGTTAATTGCTCATTCACAATATTGCTTTTGTACAGACGTTTTGTTTTTCGTATTATGTTGTTGATGTTGTAAATATGCATTGTACTTATTTTGATACAATATAAACCAAAAAATAAAATATTACGCTACTGGATCAACGAGTTTGGCTTAATCAAACTTACAATACATGTTAATGCATGTTCAGAGCACACGTGGATTTATTCTGGATGAGTCTTGGAGGTCTTCACACCTGGCCTTTCACGTGGGCAGGTGAAATCCGAACATGATCCAAAATGAAAGGGGTAAACAGCGGTTGACGATAAAGATGAAAACTGCTGACTTGCAAATAATTAATAATAAACAGTTGTAGACTACTTTTAGATTTATTAAAACAAAAGATTTTACAAAGAACAGTAATGGGGTTTTAACAGAAACTCAGTATACAAGTTCCAAAGCTGAGCTTGTGGGCAGAACATGGAGAAAATAAATGATTACACTGTAAAGCAAATGGTTAATTTAACCCATGTTAAGAAAGCATCCTTTCTTAGCCAGTTCTGTAGTTTGGTCATCAAACAGAATCATGTGTTAAGACACAAATCGCTGAATATGAGTTCTGACAGGTCACTGTGAGCTGATATATTGGTTGTCAGTCATACTGCGATACAGCCACACATGAAACCTAGCCTTTAATGTGGTTTCTGGGCCTGAGCATAAATACTTTTAAATACAAAATATGATCTTCACTTGAGGCTTGTCCTGTTAGTGTGATTTGCAACCTCTGTGTCCATTCATAAATACAACTTCCAGAAGCCTATCAATGAGTAGGTTTACAGTATATACAAAACAGTTACTCACTGACCGTTCCTATAAAGCAGTTTTTTAAGGCTGCAAGCAGGATGAAAAAGAGACAAGCAGTGAGTCATCAACGGGTTATTTAAATTTATGAGCTTTCTAAAGGTAATTAAATGACATTCGCGGAGCAACCGAACAGTGCTCGTGTGCACGCATCTGTGTCTATGCCACACACTGCCTGGAGTATTGTGCAGTTTGTGATACAGTACAAGGGCAACAGCCATTCATAATGACAACCATCATCAAGTTCTTGTGCTCCCCCATGACCCACTTGAATATGCACAGCTTCTTCTTAGTGGCCTTCAACTCCTGTGATCCTACTCACTGACATAAATACTGCTCGGAGAAAAGGTTCTCTCTCACCTCAACCGCCAATCAAAAATGAACTGCAGCAATTAAATGGCTAAACGACACGTATATCCATAAATTAAACAAGAGGAAAAGAAACACTGAGCAGTTCCTCGACCAGACACCCCAAAGTCTTGTTATCTCACCCCAGGGTCCCCCTCGAGTCCCGTGTGTAAAAAACAGTGGATTAAGATTAAGGCTTGACACAGATATCCGAACTGAGACAGCAGGTCCGACTTATACCTACAGGGCGAGATTTCCTCGATACAAACAATAACAAAAGCCAAAGGCTAAGGAGAGGAGGCTTTTGACATCTGCATGTGTCTGAACTCCCATCGATCTGAAGAGGATGTAAGCACAGCGTCCCGATGGGCCTCAAATACTGTCAAAGTCAGTACTGTCCTGGGGGAAGGTAAGGAGAGAAGGACAGAAAGAGAGAGAGAGAGAGATCAGGATGGAGGAAGAGAGACTGAGAACAAGTGTGGGAACAGTCTGGCTTCTTCACTCCTCTGTGCGCCGCTGTGCTGACCGGGTTTAGAGCTGTGGCAGTCTCGATAATTGGCCAGAGTCCAGCTCTATGAGCTTTCCAGAGCGTCCAGCACCTTCATAATCTGCTGCTTGATGGCCTTTGTAGCATCTCCAGCGTTTGGTATCAAATACCTGCAGAACAGACAGAGTGTTACTATACTGTACTTACGACGACAACAACAATAATAATAATAATAATAATAATAATAACAATAACAACAACAACTTCTTATTTGAAAAGCACATTTCAAGACACCAAGGGACACTGTACAATAGGTAGAGATATACAAAGTACATGAATATAAGGAAATAAATTTAAATATAAATAAATAAAAAATATACAGTCATAATAACTCTAACACTTACAGCGACCATTAATAATACAGGGATGGTGTTGTTTTGCATGAACTGTTGTCAGTCAGCTCATTGAAGGTGGAGTCATTTGGCCAAAAGCGCTGATTCTAAACGTTCTTATTTGATATCAAACATTTAATAAGAACAGCAAAGCAGCAATAATCCTACACTTTTGAAAAACTCACTAGGGTTTTCAGTTAGTTCACATAATTCCTAGGAAGTAAAGAGGGATTAAGTGGAAAAAAACAAGTGGTAAATTAAAGTGGTATAAAGTAATAGAATATTTTTAGATTTCACCATCAGCATGTCTGACAAAACCATAGTCAAAACATTCATATCCGAAAGATGTTTGTGACACAGAACACTATGCTTTCCCTCTGTGTCCACCTATCTGGTCTGAGCATCTCTCCCTCTCTTCACTGGGGAGATCGTATCTCAGTCTGTCTCTCACAGTGGAGGGTCTGTGACACCTCATTGCTTATGAAAAAAAATAGTAGAGATGAATTCAAAATTAAACAAAGAAAACAAACAAAAAAAACTTGAATATATGCGTGTTGTCAGTTTGCTTGTGACTGATTAATATAGTACAGAATAAACAGGTCAATAATAAATAAACATTTCTTTTTCGGGGGGCGGATGTTGTGACAGGGAGATAATATCAAAGCCCATGTATAATGAGGTCAGCACTCATCATCTGTACTCAGAGCTTTCAGCTTTTGGGCATCAGTTTGTACTTTTAACAGGAAACTGGAACCATAAACCAAAAACAACTCTTCATCCCAAAAAACAAAACCTGAATGACGTTAATTCTCAGTAAGAAGGAGTGCCTGCTGAGAATTAATAAGAAGAAACTGAACTTAAAGCATAATATAAACTAAATTAATCATTAACCTGATGCACACACAAAAAGCATATGGGTCATTTAGCAAGAGATGGTAAGCCTTTGAAAAATGGGTACCGTTCTACAGCCACGATTTCCACTCCTGCTGCGTTGTTGTTGCCAAACTTGAATGTGATGAGCTCAGGATGCTTCTTTTTCGAGGTGATCTTCACCACAGAGCTTAAGGCCTGTCTGGATTGGATGTAGGCAAAACCTTTTCGAGAGGCGATCTCCCTCAGACAGTACATGTGGGTCGCTGTGATCAGCAGGTGGCTGCGGAGGATGAAACAGTCAACGTTACTACTGAAACATGAATAAAGGCTGACCCATTATTAATATCTTTATTATCATTATTATTACTATTATTATTATTCTTCTTATTATTATTATTATTATTATTATGAGGAAGGAGAAGAAGAAGAAACAGTAGAAGAGCCACGGTTGGTTAAGATGAGACTAAACTAGATTACAAAAGGCTGCACTCACTTCTCCAAACTCACAATAAAAATGGCTTCTAAGAACATAATCAAGCTCAAGGAAGAGCCATCCGATACCTAAATAAACCCAAAAGAAAAGCTTAGGATAAAATCTACAAAAGAGAACCAAGGACTCGTTTCAGCATGTAGGAACCCTTTCAGATCCTCTGCCATGCTCTCTGCCCTTACTGAACCAGGAGAACACCCTGTTAATTAAAGATAAATAACAGGGCTAAGAACTACAACCAGCATGCCAAAAACTCTGTTTCTGAGAACTTTTGTATTTGGCTTTTCTTTCCTCTCACAGCTCAAAGCATCTGGCCACAGCAGAGATCAGGGAAGAAGCACACTCTGATTTAGTCACCTGGGGAACATGTGTCCGGTCTCCTTCACCTCGTTACATGGAATGTGATGCTTCACATCTGGCTTGTTTATCCACGTCTGTATATTCACAATCTCCTTGCGGTCATCATCTGACATCGAAGAGCTGTCAATTTCATCTGGACAGAAACGAAGATCAACAGCACCCAAGAGAAAGAGGACGATGTGTTAAAAGGAGAACGACAAGAATACAGACACATCTTCTCATCTTCACTGGCCACTTCATTAGGAACATCTTTAGAACTGACCAGCCAATCATTTGGCGGGAGTGCAACACATAATACTGTGTAGACGTCGTTAGACACTGACTGACAAAACAAACACAACACGAGCATCAGTTATGAGAGCAGGCGCGAGATAAGAGATGAGAAGATCAGACTCTTTTGTTCTGAAGGTAAGGGTACAGTAAGGGTCACTCTTTAGAACAGTGGTGATCAGAAAAGCATCAGTAAATGCATGACTGATTGGAGATCTCATCTATGACAAGCATCTGATCGGGTCAGAAGTGGTGTGAACAGCAGGAGGCCATGGACTGACCCTGTCTCGTGTCAACACTTCAAGCTAGTGGTAGCGGAGGTGGAGTAGTGTGAGCAGTGTTAAACTGCCACAGAGTAGAGCCACCAGAGCTGAATATGATGGAGCACTTTGATAAAACAGGACAGTTACAGCTTACATGTGTATCAGACCACCAGCAATGATATCAGCGTGCACAAAAACATACTGACAATATATAAGAAGTAAAAGGGGTCCCACCTAATATTACCACCCCACATGCTGAAAGCATTATACATACACACACATCCAAATAATTGATTATTTTCAATTACTAATAGTCGATTATTGTTTTTAGGTGAATATATGCATACCACATACTCTATTGCAACACATTCTATGCAGTTCTACGCAGAAGCACTTGTGCTACATCTGTTAAGTGATGCTAAAGACAAAGAAAATACTAACTAAATGATAATGCCTAGTCAACACACTGCGAAAGGCATGGAGCTTCTGAACAAACTCACCACGCAGTCTTACACTGTGTACTCAAGGGGGCGAAAGAGGACAAAACTGAATGGAAATCTACTGTCCCTGGCTTTCATTTCACAAATGTGGTCACCTTATTTCTCCTATTTGGTTTGAAAAAAGATTACAATCATAATATTATGGGTCAGATTAACCTGCAGAGTTTAAATACACTCAACAACAAACAACAGCTCAGGTTAACACAATAAAACTTTATTACAAATTCTCAGGAGATTCAGAAGGATTAAATATGAGAACACATGGTGTATATATACTATTTTAATAACTATTTAATAAACATTTTGATCAGAGAGGGCAAGCAGGATTTCAGACTCCATCTACAAATGGAAATGGCTCAGATTGACTCACACCAGAATAGGAGGGCTAAGCTACTGGTGCGGACAGTAGAGCTCGTGTTGATAATCAAGTGATGACATATCATCATTTGTTTATGTGAGCAAACCATTTTTGTGAGAGACTCTTCTAACTGCTCCTCTGCTAGCTGACACGCTGCAAGCACAAGACCTGTCTGTCACCATGGCGCCCCTTACTGTAACACTCTGAATGCGGCTCACGCTCTATGTAACTCAAACCGTCTGCACTGACATCCTTTGCATAAAGTATGTTTCTGGCCAGTGAGTGTAATGTAAGAGTAAAGAATCAGTTATTTGGAGATGTACCCACCTGTGTCGTACTCCTCCTCATCGCCAATACTGAAGACAGGCTTCACACCCCGATACGGTTTACCCACTCTGTCACTGCTGCTCACGTGCCTGTAGGAAGAGCGCATGGCCAGTTTATATATTTAAACACACAGTCTGCCCCTGGAGACCATCACTGTCACATCAAACAACAGCTGTGCACATCTGTAAAAAATCTAGAAGAAGAAAAAGTGAGTAAATGTTAGTTGGAAAAAGCAGCAATACCCAAGATGATAACCAAAGCGTGGTAGGGTCGGGCAAACCTGCATGCTTTAACAGGCTTCATGGTTTAGTAGTGCCGGTTCCATTGTTCAAAAGAATAGAAATACTGACCATCCATAGCTTTGACCATCATCTAGTCATTCACATTGACCAATGAGTGAGATGAGGAGTCTGAAAACTCTCCCCACAGCTTAGAGCAGGAGACACAGTGGGAGTCACTGGCACAAAACTTGGAAAGAGACAGAAGAGCCATGTTAGAGCCAGCACAGCGACAGGGACCATCACGATGATAGCAAGACCTTCAGAGAAGCTTTCTGTTTCAGCACAGTCTATTCTACTGATGCGTCTGGCTCAGGTTGGGTGACATTTATTATACAGGCACAAGCCAACATACAGCTAATGGTCTTTTTGGTTCATTATTCATTTATTCACAAATCTAAAGCGGCCAAATAAGCACAGCTATTTTGCTGACAGTACTAGGTGGCTACTGCTGCCCTTTAAAGATGTTTACAAAGACGATCAAACCATCGAAACCTTAAACGCACTATAGCTCTGAGTCAGAAGTGCCTGTTTATGTAAAATCCATGACGTGACATCACCAATAAACATGTGTTTTACCTCCTTTTGTTTAAATGCATCTACCCCAAACCAACTAACAAAAACTTGCATTCTGTTTGTTGTGATGCAAACATATGATTGTGGAAGACAATCCAATTACGACCATGATATTACACATGTTCAAAAAAGGAGCTGCTCGTAAAAAAAAAAAACAAGAAAAAATAAAACTTCAGGCCTATTTAAGCACCTTTTAAAATAGATGCATTTTAAAATCTGACCACCAGGTGGTGCAAAAGAGTATCTGGTAGCACACAACAGCAGCAAACATGCGCCTGCTTCAGAGTCTCACATTTGTGCTTCTTTCTTTTGTGCTGGTTAAGAAGTCTGACTCATTTGCACCTTTTAACATGACCATCTCGCAGTCACTGCTGAATCTGCAACAACATAATCGTTTCTCTCTCTGTCCCACTGAACACGTGTAAAGCCTAACAGTTCTGATAAAGCTGCTGGACATCTCCCGAAAGCATCAGAAAGATTCACAGGTAAATTAATCTAGCCTATTGAAATGCACAAGTGTTAGTGTGCTACAGTGCATGCGTGAGTAAAGGAGGGGCCTTGGACTCTGCCGTTTGCCCCTCTGCAGCAGGCCGGGACAGGCAGTGCTGCCCCGAATGGGCATGTCGAGGGCAATGGAGGCGCTCATGCTGGTAAGGGTCTACACAGACGGGTACAGGTTCTTACCGATCAGGAATCATCTTCTCTGGCCAGGGCAGAGTGAAAGACATTCTAGTGGAATAACAGGGCATGAATGGGGAGGAAGGGAGTTAACAACACACGAAGCGTTCAAGAATTTTAAAATGCTGAAAATAATAAAAATAAATGATTCATGCCACAAAACGTTATTGTTTGGGCTGGCATAACTTTGAACTGTTGGACAGTTACAGAGGAACACAAAAGCACTTTTAAGCAGTTTATTTTTCCCCTGAATAAAAGAAATATGAGGGAAAATGGGGCATAACTGGGATTAAAGCACCAACAGACGTCTAGTTTAGAGAAGAGAAGCATATGAGGTCCTCACCTGTCCACTGGTGTGGACGTGTTCTCGATGAAGCTTATCACCTTCTCCTTCACATTAACCGACTTGGACTTGAGGGCAAAAGTCATTTTGTTGACAAGGGATTTGACACCTTTGCCATCTCCTGTGCTGTTGAGCTCGCCCTGTAGGAAAGATCAAAGACGGAAGTGACATAAACCACAACCTAAAACAGAACGACTGCAGTTGGTATGAACAACAAAAACAGGAGAGAAACATTCCAAAAACTCATGTGCCATACTTGTAACGTCCACAAGGTGGCACTAATTTACCTGTGATTGACTTTATTCTAGTCACAGTGAAAGACTAAGGCATTCTATCATAAAACCACTCACCAGGAAAGAGTAAAGCGAAACCTAACAAAGGGTGAAATGAACCCCAGAGAATCCTCATTCACTAGTTTTTGCATCATAAAAGCATCTGTTTTAACGATGAGGGCAAACAAGCTACACAATTCACACCTAGACTATTTTCACCCTCTTGATGCCTGTAATGTAGCACCACAGTGTGAGCTGGCCAGGGTAAGGTACAGCCTCCACATGGCATAGTCAGCTTTTACAGAAGTCCCTATTTCCCCCTATAGAAATTCACATCAGCTATGTCTGTAAGCTGTTATTCATCAGAAACTACTGCAGACGTCTTGCAAATAAAACATATTTAGTTAAGCTGATGTTTGCTGTTATTTCACTAATTCTACTCATTCTGGTGCACATATTTGTATTTACTGTGGCTGGAAAGCGTGCGAGTAGTGTGTGTGGTTTATACAGGAAGAGACATTTATCGAATCAACCGATTTCTAGTGCCTGTCACATCCAGCTCCTCTGTCTTTTAAAATTAACCCCACCTGTGGGGTAAGGTGTAACACTTGCGTACACTCATTCTGGAAGATTTCTTTATTGGTAGGAAATAAACACATTATTTATATATTAATTTCTAGCAGAGTAGCTCGTTGTTCTACAACGTGTACAATTATTTAGTAGAGAAATGTGCACAGTAGTGATCGGTCCCATGGCAATGAAGGGGAGGGAAAAAAAAGATTCACAGCTCTCTGTGATCACTCTCACTCTTTCGCAAATGTGCATGCACACACACACACACACACACGTTTGTCTTACTATATTAGTGAGATCATCCATAGGTTTTTATTGATCTTTGTTTTACTATAACTAAATAATACTACACCCACACCTGAACCTAACCCTGATCTTAACCTCAGTACCCGAAAGACTAATTTTCTGCTCTATTAGATTTTTTTTTTATTCGATTTTAGGAGAAAATGACATGTGCTAAAGTGAGAACCAGCAAAATGTCCTCACTTTAAAAAAAAAAAAAAGGATTGTCCTATACTAGTGAGGACATGTGGTCCTCACAAATATACCTCTACAAGAACACATACACACACACACACACACACACACACACACACACACACACACACACACACGACTCACGTCTGCTGAGCCAAGACTGCTGTGGGATCCTGAAGTGCTGACGATCCAGTGTACATAAACGTTGTCCGGGCCCTCCACGTTGATGTCCGCCAGGTGCTGCTGCAGTGCTGACCACAGACAAAACACAGCAGGAAGACTGAACTACTCACCCGTAACTGACTTACTGCAATATATTTACTACACTAGCACTGCTCATATCATTTCACTGCTGAAGCTGATTTTCTTCAACAATGGGGTCTTTGGTAACGTCTATAAGACCACAAACAACCGAGTCAAGAGTTTAGCTGCAGTCAGAATGGAAAAGAACAGAGGGAGCTTAAGACACAGCAAGGTGATGTAAGCAAAAAGACTAATGACACACTGCAGTTACTTACCCATAAAGCCACCTTTAGCTATGCTGACATATTCTTTGTTTTTCTGCCAAAGTAAAAGAAAAAAAAAAGAGTATTAGTCAGATACACACAATCCTTTATTTAGAATTAGAAGGTTATTTTGAGAAGTCAAACAGAACTGAGACCATATCACAGGATAACACCCTGTAAACATTACCACTGTGCTAAACATTACTGTTCCAACAGCACTGACCAGCATTTACCCACATACCCACTGTAGGTTCTCTAGTTAATCCACTGGGAGGTATAAAAAAGTTGTCTGCGAGTATGTGTTTTTCAATTTTACTGTAAAGTGACCTGTAACACATTCTCGTGGGGAAGGTTAAAATAAATAAATAAATAAATAAATAAAGATAATAATAATAATAATAATAGCGCAGATCCATATCCCAGAATTGGCTTATCACAAAAAACACCAAAGCCCCCCCAAAAAACAAACAGTTATCTAGAATCACTGTCTGTGACACTACACATAAAAAGGTGAAGAAGCTAAGACAATGTTACAGCTTACAGCTGCTCCACTGTAGCTACTGCTGTTAGTGTTTACTGTTAATTTGGCAAGGGAAGAGACCCCCATCACGCGACCCCCAGCTTTTACTGAACGCCGGGAAATGGACACAGATACACGACCAGTGTCTGGAATTAGTAACTGTACTAGTTCAGAAATTTCCACCAGGGTTTTTACTGCACCATTACACATAACACGCATGCTCTATCAGTGACTGACCTGCAGGAAGTGGGCCAGCACCATGTTCATGTACATGTCCTCCTCCTCGCGCCCACTGCCCATGAAGCACAGGTGCTCTCCGCTGGCCACCGAGCCAGACTCCAGAGACTGCTTCTGCGCCTCTAGCAGGGATTTCACCGACAGAGCAAACTCAGCTGGGTTGTGCAGCATCTGAGGAGCAGATGGTGGAGGACATGGTGAGAAAAGTGCATAGCTGCAGTCAAAACAGGTTCAACTAGGCCAGATCCTTATTACACGAGCTGACCACCATCACTGTACACAACGTTCAATTTCTAGGTTTACTGTATGAGCCAGGTTTGTGTCTACATATTATTTTTAATGCACTTTTACAAATAAAAAAAAAAGTTTGCTTGTAAACTCATGAGTTAGATGACCAACAAAGAAACTGAAACATACGAATACATTAATAAGTAACACTAGTAGACAGAACAGAAACAAAATACCTGCTGCTGATTAATGGGCATATCCTAAGATGTCAGTAGAGTTCGTATTTGTGCTACTATCATATAAAAAACAGCCAGGAAACATTCAGAGCAGCTGCTAACACTGTGACCATTTTAAAATGTTGCAGAGGCCAAAGAACATTTACGTGCATGTTACGTCCCTTTATCACATAAATTATCACAACTATGGAACGTGTGCTTACACAAAGACTGAATCTTAAGATGCTTTTCCAACAATATGGGCACATAAGGAAACCAGTGAGAGGTGTTCAAGAGCCTCCATATACTCAGCTAACCTAGTTGTATTATGAAGATTTAAAGAGTCGTATGAGTGTGAGTTTAACTTTGATCATATTTTACAATAACTGTACCTCTAGCTGGTTGCTAGGCTATTGTCATGAATAATGTTGGTTATTTAGCTAGATATTGTTTACACTCAGGATGAGCTGCCTTTGTGCGTGTTTTGACTAAAAGTCTCAGGACTAAGCGTAATGGTGGACTGTTTCTACAATACAAGCTCTTTTAAACTCAAATCAGAAATATCATCAGAATCTAATAAAACGGCACTGAAAAATTCACAGTCACAGTCAGTCATAATGCTGTTCTAACACAGCGCTGTTCATCAGTGATGTCACACAGTAACATTCAGGAATTTTTGTAGTGAGCTCGGTGTTTTCCGTCAATTTTATTTAAGTTTACTTTGAAGTAAATTAAGCAGTGGATTTCATTTTAAGTCATGTTTATATATTTTTAGCATCTAAAACAATGTGAAATCACCAGTGGTGTCCATAAGTTATGCTTAGCTCTTAAACTGTTCAAAAAGATTTATTAATTTTGGCTCATGTTGGAGTGCATTATTTGCTGTGTGATAATAATAATAATAACAATAAAATAATAATAATAATAATAATAATAATAATAATAATAAAAATAAAAAAAATTATTATTATAATAAAACAAAAATGAGACCAAACATCCTACCAGGTCAGAGTCCAGGTGGAATGCAGTGGACAGGTGTCCAGCATTGTACTGCTCTGCAGGGCGGCAGTCCACTACGAAGAAGCGCACTCCCTCCTGCAAGCAAACAAGATGGCTATCTCACTCACTGGCTATACGTAACTATATACTATGCATAACTTAGAGGATGACATTAAGAGATTAGAGACACAGTTCAGAGACTTACTGAAGAACAAACCCAATAATCAAATTCCCTCTGAATGAGAAGGACGTTAGCCGAGCCAGTAACATTCTGACTTCATTAACGTTTATTGACTAAATATAAGTCTGAAATGGAACTGCATAAAATATTTTCCACTTGGAGAAATTGACCAGCCATCACTTAAATTTTTTTAGAATGACTACAAGCTTACAAGACCCGCCCAGTAAAATCCAGGCTGTGGACTCACTGGCTGGAGCTGATTGGCCTGCAGAATCTCTGGCACAGACACGGGAAGACACAGGGCCTGACTTAAGTCCATGTCCTCTTCCTTTAGAGCCACAAGACTGCTGCCAAATAGGTTCTGGTTCTCCTGCACACAGAAGACATAAAACATATAAACCTATACATACATATTAAGATACTCACTGCAGCACAATAAGGTTTTAGATTCAGGGAAGTGAATAATACTGCGAGCACTATCCAAAAAACCTGAAACATGCTTACCTTTCTGAGTGAGAGGGGTGTCTTGCTTTGGTAATACTGCGCCAATGAAAAAAGATCCTCAATGTCCTCAGCCTCCAGCAATGAAGGTGACTGTTCCAGCATTTCTAAACACATGATGCACAGTTCGTTGAATTAGTACAGTGCAGCACAGTTTCAACTTTACTCTAGATCCTGTCACTGTCCATGAAAGTAATCATCATCTTTTCTGTTGCTCTTTACATTTTTTAGGAATCTCATAATAAATAGATTTACTTGGGACCAGATTTCCGTCCTACATTGACTAACAATGAAAGTTAAGAATATTTTCAAGTACTACTCAGTAGGCTTTGAGTAGTAGGCGAACGGTACCAGGATGCCCTACTGATTCAGAAGCCATTTTTATGTATGTGTGTGCAGCCTCGGATGAATTCAAAGCAGAGAAAAAAACAATGAAAAGTATGCAAGCTGTGTGTACGTAGCTATGGCTAGTGCTACTTCTTCTCCGAGCTACAGCTGTGAGTACATATCCAGACAAAAACGCAGGTTCTTGTCACAAAAAGTCTAAATCTAAATCTGTCAGGCTTTTAAATGAATAGCATGACTTTTATGGTGGTGGTCTGACGTCTTGCGTCACAGGACGTTGATAAGATGGCGGACATAGCCTGAGATTGTGTGGATACTAAAACTCATCTTCTTTGTCCTCTCCTGTAAAGTGACTGTTTTGAAAATAGTAATGTAAAAATTAACTGTGAAAACCAAGAACTCACTTATTAGCTCCTCTTTACTGTCCCCCTCCTGGGTAAGAATCATATCTCTAGATGGGCACACAAAATGAAAACAGTATTTGAAATAATCGGGACGAAACCCAACTGTATTTTAAATGACACATGGACATACTTAGCATTTACTAAGCGTGGACTGACATACTTGGCATTTACAAGAATGATGAGCATAAGAAAGAAGATGAGAAAGGGGTCGGCCTGCTGGAAGTAGACATCCCACAACGTCTGGGTGACCTCAGGAAGACAATGGCTGGAGAACAGACTACCCAACTACAGAGAAACAGCAAAGACAAGACAGCACTTTAAAAACATTGGTCAATATCAGAGCTATGCTGAATAACAAAACCAGCCACTGGGTCGTTTCTTGTACAAAGACTTTTACAGTGTAGTTGTTTATCAGTCCAACTCCTAATAGAACTGATGTGTTTAGTAGTAAAGAGGAGAAACTGACCCAGTTCATGGCATAAGAGTCTGGCGTAATCTTTTTGGTGTCCAGGAATGAACAGAGCTCAGGCTCATGGTACTGCAGCAGGAGTCTGTACAGGTGGAACGGCCTGCCCTTCGTCACACAGTCCCTACAGAAACAGTACATCATAGGTTCTCACATTATTATTAATATGGTAAAATGAGTATAATTTTTGCAAAGCATCATAGCATTTACAAAACATTCTGCTACTTCATAGTACAATAAACATCAAATATCAGTTTGAAAAGCAGGCAAATCTATATTTTGTACAAAGACGGTTTGTACCCTATTAGTTAAAGACAGAGTCTGATCCTGAAAGCTGGAAGACCTGATATATGGTAAAGGCATAGTGGTGTGGAAGCAGGTTGTTGCCCCGGCAGTTGACCAACAGGTGAAAGGGTAAGCTGACCGATCAGATGTATCTATCCAGCTTAAAAAGCGTTTCAGACAAAGGGTGAATACTGAGTACTGTGCAAAAAAATTGTTGTTTTTGCAAAACTGAAGCATATACATCTTTCTAGTAGAGCCCAAAAATAAAATTAAGTTTGTAGATATTTATTCTAAAATAAAAATCAAGCCTGTGTTATTCTGGTAAGGCTTTACACAGTATGTTTGAACATGACTGTGAGGATTTGATTGCATTTATTGCATGGATACTGTTGTTGAATGATTAGCTCTAGAATACATAAATGCTACTGCAATCCAAAGTTATGTCACCTTGCAGCAGGTCATGGTTTCAATGCCTTATACAGGGGACGGCGATCAACTACAAAAACTGAAAATAACTCTTACCGGGGGATGTATTTATTCATGATGGCATAGAAACAGTTGTAGAGGTCACTGCGGGGCAGCTGTAGGCCCAGCAGGGGCTTAAGAAGGTGGGGCCAGCAGAGCTCTGCAGTGAACTTCACATTTCGGGACTTGCAGTAGAAGGTGATCACTGCCTCTACGTCTGCCACAAGGTCACGGCCATCCTCCACCGGCAGCCCTAGCTGGTCTGAACGCAGGAGTCAGAGAACAGAGGACAAGACCAGAGACACTGAATTTCTTGTTTGATCCTGGTATTTCTGTTAGAGCTCTGTTGGAACCCCTAGAAGTTTACTCTGCTATTCTATGGCCTATAAAAGTAACACAATTACAGATATGGTTTTAACTAAAAGTTTTTAATCAATTATGACAAAATTACTCTGCTGTCTACAACGACCAACTTCCTCTCACTCTTTCTTTCTTGCGCTATTAGGGTGTTTTTTCTTCCGCTGTCCTCATCAGCCTGCTTATTATGGGACTGCACCTGCAGACTGTTTTTGGTTGAAAGTGCTACTGAACTGAGTAACAAGAAGGTGTCATGTGCAGAACTTGCAGGGGACTGTAACAATGGTTAGGGAAGTATGGACTATGGCGAAAGGTGATTAAGATGGATGAAAGTTGTAACCAGTGTTAGATCACACTGGGTCACAAACTAGCTCATAATCTTCTTGTTTTGTTTTAGCATAATACCATAAAAGAGGCTAGTTGACGAGAGAAACTAAATTAAAAGGCAGCATCAACCTAGACAGAGATTGGGTACTGCAAACTCCACCCTACAAAAAAAACACATGGATCTTTGCTGTGCTCAAAATATTTGAACGCTCTGTTCCATCAGTTATTGTTTTGAGCAGTTGCAACAGTCCCAAAATCTGTGGGTGCTGCAGCACTCTCAGAACCCCTACTTCCTGCGTCACTGCTTTGGAATAAACAAAACTGTGCTGAACTAAACTAAGAACAGGCTGATTGATTCTCTGGCTGTCTTAGTTTCTCAGTGTGCCTTGCTCTGGGCTTTGCCTGGAAGATAAAGCCTGGTACTTGTGTGTCCCAGTGCTCAGAGACTAAGCTATTTTTCTGGGTTAGCTCCCTGCGGCTGGTGCTACACCCCAGAGCTCTGGAAACTCCCTGAATAGAAACTCGGTTTGCAAGTCAGATGGGGGTTGATGGCTAGGGGCCTGTGCTAGGGTTGTGTAGGGTGATGAGTAAAGTGTAGCTGGAGGATCTGGGCTTTATCTATCTGTTTCTTCCTAACATCAGAATGTTTTGAATAACAACACTATCTACTCTGATTGTGTTTTCTTATGAGTTGGACAAAGAAATCCTTGTATTTGCCTTTGGATTTCAGGAGCATGGCAACAAACCATGAATGATGAAATACTGCCATGGTCATCACAAAACTTCATCCCCAAAACAGTGTAGAAAAAGAGAAGGAAAAAGGGTTCCTAACCTTAAAGATTCACTATTTCAGTTTAGAGACCTCTCTGGTGAAACTGTGTAATTGCAATCCAAAAACAAAAGCAGATAACTAAAGGGCACCAAATGAACATTCAGATAGCAGAGGGCATGTCTTCTGAGGCTCTATCATATCTTTATCAGACCAAAGTGGATGTTGCATCTGATAAACATTGAGCCAGACCTTAATACTTAAAAATGTATGACAAGGTCGGAAAAACTCCTCTTTAAAACAAACAAATAAAAAAATTGTGTGTATATATATGTATTACACATTTATGTATTACACATACTTAAATCAGATTAACAAAAAATCTAACAAAGAACATCATCTTTTATTTATATTTAATTTAAATCATTTTATTGATTTGTTGTCAATGTAAAAGGAAGCTAAGGAAGATTTCAAATGGCCACATAATTATAAGGATTTGATACTGATCAACTATATGATGCATGCATACTTACCGAATAAATGTAATATGTAAATGTGTAAAATGTAATGTAAAAAGAAAACACTGTCAGATATAAAGATGTGATTTCGTTTATTTACCAATGAGCTGCTGAGATCTGTTGTGAATGAGTGTCTGTTCTGGTAGGTCCAAAGCTCCATCCCATGAGGACAGACTGTCTCCTTTACCGGCCACATTTAGAGCAATCTGACACGCACATGAGAAACAAAGAGAAACATACAGAATCTGTCAGGAGTGCAAACAAGGCAGAAAGGCTAAAATGATGGGGGATGAGAAAGGATGAGGGCTTTGATACTGAGATGCAGCAGAGGGCTTTTGAAGGGGCCCTTATGGGGGTAGGCCATAAAGCTGCTGTCGGCAGTGCAGACAGCTCTTCTCTGCCCACAGTGCCTGGCTCAGATTTCTCTAATGAGCAGCAAATCAATACGGAGGCTCTCTGCACCCTTCAGGGAAGAGCTGGAGCAAAGCGGTCTTTCCCTAATAGAGCTTCAGCATAGAGCTGTTATTAGCTCAGCTCACTGGCCATGTGAATATCTCACTGATACACAGTTAGTTAGTTCTGATGGGACAATGTGATTGGTTAAGAGGTCTTCTACTTGTTTATGATAACAGTGCAATATCTTTTTCCACAATGACTGTTTAATTCCACTGGGCACTGGTTGCTAATTAACAGTCTGTTTAATACTGCAACTGAAGCCTGTACTTCAGTACATCACAAAACAGAAAGGTATTTTAGATATAGCATAATATTCAACCCATGGCTTGTTTGGCGAGGTTTTGAAGAAGAGTATAACAACAGGACTGTGTCAAATTCTAAACCTGTTGTTGCCCCTTAGCAAGCCTTTTTAGTTGACAGCTATGACAGCAACTAAAAATATTAGCGTTAGCCACAAACAGGCAGTAAACTCCTATGAGGACAGACAGCAACAAAACAACATTGTCAATCTAGGTCAATCCAGCAAGTACACACATACACACACGAAACGTTATGACAATGTTTGGACTTTGTTATAGCTAATATAATCCATATTTTCCTCAACCTCTGTCATACCTACTCAATACTGTTACTTAGCACACAGTATTTCTGTTGAGCTGTTGATTGCATACGTCTAAATTAGGTCAGTTTAGCGCAACACATACACCACAATCTTACCACACTAACCCATACGCAAACAAAGGAAACTTACCATCCACAGCTTGGCTCTCTGTGGGGGCGGGAGGTCTCGGACCTGGATGATTCCATCCTGCTCAGCGTCCAAATCACCACCAGCTGAGTCCAGAGCTTCGGCTAGGTCATGGTGCCTGCAGAATACAGAAAACATGAAAACTTAATTGGGACAAAAGAATTACCACAAAACACTTCCTCAGAGTCATCACACGATTCATGTTTACACTTACTTATGGTGGGGGGGGGCTGGGGCGATACAGCAAAAATATCATATTACACTTTTGACAATACATGATATGTATCATGATACATGGGGCAGTCGTGGGCTAGAGGTTACGGAACCAGCCTTGTGACCGGAAGGTTCGATCCCATGAACATACAGGACACGACTGAGCCTTGAGCAAGACGGGCGCTGTAATAAAGCAGGCAGTATTCTGTCAATATCTATGATACACCAACAAAAGTGAACTGCTCACCAAAAAGTATCACACTGCCTCTTTCACTCACAATATATAGAACATAGAAAGATATAAGCTGCCTATAAATGCTGTTAGTTCAGTCCTGTTACTAAGCACGCTAACAGTATGTGTTCAAGTTGCCCAAAAGAACCTTAAAAAGGACGAGGACACTGATACTGAGATCAGTGTTAATTTCAGAGTTTTCGTCAACGAGCCTTTTTTCATGACGAAAACGAGACGATAACTAAATAAACAGAAAGGATAAAAACTATGACTAAATTGATTGACACTTTAGTCAACGAATAAAAACGAGACGAAAATGTTTGGCAGGGACGACATCCAATCAGAACTGATTTAGTTTTGTGAAAGGCGGGGACAAGTTAGGAAAACATCCAATCAGAACTACTTCGGCGTATAAGGAGAGGCGGGACGTCAATCAAACACACACGTACACAAATTTGGTCTAAGCCCGGGAGGACCATACGAGTCTGTGACCTTTCGTTACTCATGATGGAACTAAGTTATCTAGACAGTATCAGCAGAGAGAAAGAGAGTTTAGCGTTTGTGTTTAGAGGAAATCACCACACCGCGCTGCTAATGCTAGTTTAGCCTTGCTTAATCCTAGTCCTGAAAGCACACTGCCCTGTACATTTCAGAGCGTGTCCTGCTGTAAACGCTGTATTAACTCAGTAAGGTGGTGTTAATGATCAGATTAGTTGATCAGGTATGTGGGAAGCAGGTGAAATGCTGTATTAACTCAGTAAGGTGGTGTTAATGATCAGATTAGTTGATCAGGTATGTGGGAAGCAGGTGAAATGCTGTATTAACTCAGTAAGGTGGTGTTAATGATCAGATTAGTTGGATCAGGTATGTGGGAAGCAGGTGAAATGCTGTATTAACTCAGTGAGGTGGTGTTAATGATCAGATTAGTTGATCAGGTATGTGGGAAGCAGGTGAAGCGCTGTATTAACTCAGTAAGGTGGTGTTAATGATCAGATTAGTTGGATCAGGTATGTGGGAAGCAGGTGGAGTGCTGTATTAACTCAGTAAGGTGGTGTTAATGATCAGATTAGTTGATCAGGTATGTGGGAAGCAGGTGAAATGCTGTATTAACTCAGTGAGGTGGTGTTAATGATCAGATTAGTTGATCAGGTATGTGGGAAGCAGGTGAAGCGCTGTATTAACTCAGTAAGGTGGTGTTAATGATCAGATTAGTTGGATCAGGTATGTGGGAAGCAGGTGAAATGCTGTATTAACTCAGTAAGGTGGTGTTAATGATCAGATTAGTTGGATCAGGTATGTGGGAAGCAGGTGAAGCGCTGTATTAACTCAGTAAGGTGGTGTTAATGATCAGATTAGTTGATCAGGTATGTGGGAAGCAGGTGAAGCGCTGTATTAACTCAGTAAGGTGGTGTTAATGATCAGATTAGTTGATCAGGTATGTGGGAAGCAGGTGAAGCGCTGTATTAACTCAGTGAGGTGGTGTTAATGATCAGATTAGTTGGATCAGGTATGTGGGAAGCAGGTGAAACGCTATATGTGCAGAGCCAGAGTCGGGAGACTAGCTAGCTAACTCCAACCATCTGCGTTTGATGATCATGTCCCAAATCTCTCCGTACACACTAGAAAGTGCACGAAACAGATTAGCTAGGTTTTTTGGTTTTTTTTTGTTTTTTTTTTACAGTTTATTAGTGCATGTAATGTGCAGTGTGTGTCTCTAGTAAACTCTGTGACCTAGAGATGTGGCAGTTTTCGTTCATTGATTTACTGCTATGCTAAAATTTATATGAATTGCACAATTAATATTTTCAAAATATTTTCATAGCAAGAAGTGATAAATGCAATTAATGTAGATTAGTTAACCACAGAGCATGCAATTTAATTAGATTGACAGCACTAGTAACAATTATTAAATAAATAAGAGATAAATAAAAACGTGATACAAGGATAAAATAAGTTTTCTTTTATTCACTTTGCAGTTACTAAAGACCTCAGATGTTGTTTGTTAAATTTGTTTGTGTGTGTATTGGTCTTTCAAATATGAACAATATTCCATAACTGGTTAATAAATGTTTCATTTCGTGCAAGTATATATAATGACTTAAATAATTCAAGGGAACTGAAGAAAAGCATTAAATTTTACACCCTTAATATTTTAGTCGACTGAATCAACTGTAGATTTAGTCTAGACTATATTCTTATGATATGTAATTAGTTAATTAGTAATTAGTTGACTAAAACTAGACTAAAACTAAAAACAATTCAGATGACTAAATTATGACTAAAACTAAGTGACATTTTAGTCAAAAGACCACGACTAAGACTAAATCAAAATTTGCTGTCAAAATTAACACTGACTGAGATGCAGCGGCCTTTCAAGGTGACATTATGGGCAACAGCTGCAGTCTGCAGCAAGCAGGACCAGTCAAGCCAACCAGTATATCTACATTTTTAAATAAACTCTAAGGACTATGAGTAAAACGTACTTGTCCAAAAACATTTAAACCACAAAAGTCAAAAATAGAGTTGTAGTGAACAGCACTATATAGGCTTTGAAATATCTGACTATGTACTTCTTAAAACAATGAACAAAAACGTTTATGTTTTTATAATTAACCAACATTATAAGTTATATATGTTACTACTGTTTAAAAGACATCCAGCAGGCGTGAACAGACAGGCTAAGGTACCACGTGCTTGTGCTCTGCGTTACTCAGGTGGAAACTGCGATTGATGCCTCTGTGTTGAAATATGGACTTTGCAACTTGCTTGCTTATCTTTTCAAAATGCTACACTTTTAAAATATACAGCTTATTGTTCACTGCTGGGCATGTATCATGTATCTACATGTGCAAATATTATCTGAGTAGTAAACAGAACGCTGTCAGGAAAAAAGTTACCAAACTGTCACCGAGTTGGTAGCCCTTGATCTTCTGTACCCTCAGTCAGAGAACATAACCGTAGCTTCACTGAAATTGTATATTTTTTAATTTTATATTGGCTCCACACACCTTGACTCTGGGCTTTTTATCATATGGCTCTGTTTCAAAATATGTTATAAAAAGGTACAAAATCTTTTTAACGTACACAGCTGATTAGGGTGTTTTCATATACAGTTTTTCTTTTTTTTTCAGTCTGAAAAAGGAACAAACTGCAACTAACTTTGGCCTCAGTTCTTTTTAGCACTCATGAGTTCTTAGACCAGTTCTTATTCACACCACAACTCTATGAAACTCACAAAGTACTCAGCGCCTACAAACTGGGAGGTGTTCTCTGATAAAGCTAGCCTTTCGGGTATTGAAAGGTGCTAGCAGATACGCTGCTCTTCTAATAGCCACTCTAATGCAACTGGTTGACACATCGCACAAAAGTGGAAAATAACTCTGTGTGCATGCCATGAATTCCAGTTTTCACTGAGCTCATCAGCTCCACCCGGCGTAAATCCACTTTTGCTTTGTAGACAATGTATTACAGCAGCGATTAACATCCATCTATTCAGTAATCGGCATGAAAGCAGCTTCTCAGCATTGCATGCGTGTCTAGCATCACCCTTTAACATGACTTTATTATGTCAGTGCTGCTGTCTTGTCACAAGACTGTAGGTGGGTTTTATTCTGTAAAAAATTAAATCCTGTGATTTGGCCCACTTAATCGATTGGAAGACTGCGCTTGTGTACAACAAGTTTTGCGGTCTTAACCGTAAAGTAAAAGCAGACCGGGGATGTTTTGCTTTCACAATGCACAAACCAGTCAGACCAATAAGCAAACCACAAACAAACCAAACTCTTGTTTTGGGGGCCATACAGAAGGGTCTGAGTCCATTGAACGTGTTCACATATCGTCGTTGTCCAATGAAAAACATGTATCTCCATTTTTGTAAATTTTGAGTTTTCTACATCATTTGAACATGTCAATTTTCATGATGAAGAGACGAATAGAAGTGCTTCAAAATAACTCGGAAAAAATCTGGTTCCATTGACTTACATTGAAAGTAAAGTAGTTTTTTGGTCTCTCCTGTAAAGTTGCAATTTTGGAGATACTTGTTTTTCATTGGACAGCGACAATATGCACAGACAACCGTGATGCCGTGGTCAGAGTTGCCCTGAAAATGCCCCCGAAAATGCCCTGAAACCTTTCTTGTACCTTTGTACACTTACACTGTTTGTACCTTGATGGAAAATATTTCTGCACCGTACCCGTCCTGGCTCATAAAGGGCTAGACCTGAACTTCTTAAACTGCCTCTGTACCAACAGTGTGAGTTTCAGAATATGTGTGAGATATTTAATGTAAAGTAAATGTCTTGTCTTTGTACAGCTTTACTGTAAAGGTGCAATATGTAATACATAAAATATTAATATCTGAGTAGCCAGAGAGGTTTGCTCTTCTAAGATACAGAAAAACATCATCAAATATGATTTACTTTAAAATGACATTACATTTAAGTTTAATCTAAGAATGATTCCATCAAAAGTCTGCAGACACAGACACAATTCAAAAATAACAAGGTTTGATCCCAATTTTAACCAAAACAATATGACTAACGCTAGAACATCTCTATGTTGATGTAAAGCGTTCCACCATCTGCCAGACTGCCAAAACAAAACTCCATTAACAAAGACGCTCCTTCCCACAGGCCTTCTGGCTCTTTCTCACATACACAAAATCTCCCTTTCTGCTGCGAAAACAATGTCCATCACTCTCAGTTGACAAAGTGGTTCCACCATAGCAGTGTGACCCTGAATGGCAACAAAAGATAAACCACTGCCGGCTTTAGGAAGCAAAGCAGGAATCAAACACCAGTTAGTGTTGATGGGGAAACAGCAGAATGTCTGAGCTTCTTCAAAATTGCTATCATCTGCAAATTTACAACTACAGCTACACTTACAATATGATTTGTACTAGACTACTTGCATCACGGTACAATACATATTTGAAACAAACCAACATTGCCATTTCTTGGCAATAGAGGGTCAACAGACAAAACAAGACAAAGTAGTCTGTGAAGTTTTTCAAAAGTGTAAACATTTTCTTGTTTAGTGCTAAACATAAAAGCCATATCCCTCAATTTAATAAAAACAGTAAAGCCTTTTAATTTCTCATATCACAAATGCTTGTGATATCACAAATACTCTCAAAATAAGTTAATGGCCAGCACACATCAACCTCCAAACTTTAATTTAACCACATAACATCTGATTCATAATCCACCAAGGTGTTGAAGCATGTTGAGATAACAGAAGTCCAAAGTGATTGGCTCACAACATTCTGAGCACACTGTTCATTTGACTTCATTTAATGTTGAAACAGTTTTGCAATTCTGTTTTTATTTCCACAGCTTCCTTGTGTAACTGCACAGAATTTGATTTAGCAGAAGGATGTGATTGAGCTGTACATAAAGTAGCCTTATGTCTGACTCTAAGGCTAGCGCAACTTTAAACCTACTCTAAATCTTTACTTTAACTAGACCCTCACAACACATACACACATCATTCTCGTGAAATCTACACAAGAAACCAGCTCTGTGAGCTATGAAGATATTTATACTGCTGCTTCTGAACTGGAAAGAACTAAGGACAGCATCAGACAAGAAATGAAAGAGACTACTGCAACAAAACATCACACAGGCAGGTTTAAACTTGATGTAAGAAGTGAATCATATCACAGCTTTAGTCCATTTCTGAAGAGAGACGGCAGCAAGCAGTATTTGCTCTCATCACTAAACAGACCACAGTTACAGCAGTAAAGCAGTACTCTAGGTATTTCTAACTCAGCTTCTGTCTGTACATCTGAAGCATATCATTACTTTCCAAAGAACAGCATGCATCTCCATTTTTGTTGATTTTCTATTTTCTTCGTCTGCTCTCTATATCCTGCACAAGTTTTATGATGAATGGACCAATAGAAATGCTCCAATGTCACTTGGAAGTAAAACCTCTTCACATTAACCTATATTGAAAATAATGACTGTTTCTGGACTCTCCTGTAAAGTTACTATTTTGGAGATACTTGTTTTTCTATGGACAGTGCTGATGCAGTCTAATACCATAAACAGCAATTTGGACATTTCCCTCCAACTGCGACTAAGGGTGTGACTCTTGAAGCTCCCTATGAGAGGATATTATTAGGACTATTATGATTTTGTGGTATGCTGACTACTGCACTATACTGGGATCTATAACCTTTTTTTCAACAGTAAATGATGTCTCTGAAGGAATCCACAGCACTGGACATCCACACATTGCAAGTTATAGCAGTCCTTTCTGCCTTACTCAAAGCAATTAGTTTAATTTTTATAGACCCAAAAGTGTAATTTGTATTTGCAATTCATTAATGAATTTATTTGTTGTACAGCTTTCTTAACAGAATAATATCTGGCTTAAATCTTAAGTTATAATTAATAAATAGCTCTGCTTATCTTTGTCCAGATAATAAATCAGCTCACACATACACAAGCTCACTTGTGTGTTTTCCTCTATCACATGTCCTGCCTCTTCCAGCCTGCTGCTCCATATTAAGAAGCGGAAGAAGACACAATGAGCCATCCACAGCAGCTGCTGGACGCCTGTGTGCTTCCTCTACTCTGGCTCACACACCCACTAATCTCAGATCTCACCTACACAGAGATGTGCTGTCCAAGAATATGAAGGAACACTATATTAATAAAATTGGTTGTCATTTAGGCTTTAATTAGAGAAACATTCACTCCAGTCTCGGTTAGTAAGAAGGAAACAATAGCACAGGGCCGAGAAGTGATGCTTGTCCACAGCCAGGTATGCAAAGAAGCAATAGAGATCTGACGTCAGATGGACCAGACAACGCACACCCTGTAGGGCAGAGCTCTGAGGTGCATAGTGCATAATATCGCGTCCACACAAGGAACAATCATACGTGTATATATATATATATATATATATATATATATATATATATATATATATATATATATATATCAATTAGTATATATACACGTACATGTGATGATGTCATTTACCTTTACTTGTCGCTCTAACCAATCAGCAACACAGGTTTACTGAGCAAAACAATCGATCTCAGATTTTTCTGACAAGCCCAACAAAGTGAGATTTAACAGCAAGAGCTGACCACCAGTGTCCAGCATAAGTATTCATATCACCACCTCTGTATTTATATTTGAGGAAGCAGCGAACCAGGCGTTGAGATTTGAGATTTAACGTTAACTTTTGTTTCTATTCACTAAAATTAGAATCGCAAACCACACGCTTCTCCTCTGTCGCTGCCATAACCAAACGATGTGATTATAAAGGAAGCGAGCGTTTATCTGTCACTTTAAACTGTAGTCTCCATTAGCCAGTCAGCTAAACCCTAACCCAGTTACATTCTAGTGGGAAGCTAACAGGCTAACGCCAACTGCTACTCAGACATAAGGCAGTGAAACGACCCTTAAAGACGGTCAGCGGGGAAACGAGACAAAAATATCAAATTCTATCAAAACTGTCTCATTCTTGTCCCCCTTCTGAATAAACGGACTAAACTCCTGCCTGGAAAACCGCTGTCTGTGTCCACAAGCCCAGCTAACTGTTAGCACAACAGCGCTGGGTCTGAGGGTGACAGCCCGGAGCGTCCCCACTCTGCGTTTACTGGGGTTTAGACAGTTATATAGGGTCCGTGTGCGGTCCGGATTAAATGACTTCTCTCCAAGAGTCCGACTGGACGGTTTCTTTCTGAAACGAAGCCTGACTGACCGTCACTTACCAGCTGCCCTGAAGAACTTCCTCCACAGAGTCGGCCATTGCTGCGTTCACTCTCCACGTCACACTGACTGGCAGAGGCTTTTCACACTTGTTGCCTCATCGTTTTGTCTGAAGCAGCAATGAGGAAAAATCAATCCAGTCAATAAAACAGACTGAATAAGGAACAGAGCATGAAGATTTAAACGTACAGACTGAACCACACCGAGCTGCAGTCTGGTGGGACCCTTGACCTGACAGCCTTTAAGTTTAGTATTAGTAGTATAGTAATAGTAGTTTTTTACAGAAATTAGTGTCAGAGGTGACAGAGGCAGGAAAAAATCCTTAAGGAGGAACCAAGACTCAAAAAGAGATCCCATAATCCAGTTTAGTATGAGTACCCAGTGCCCAGAAGTATGTGGGGCCTACATGTTATTTCCCAAGCATACAGGATGTTAAATAGAACCACCTCTAAGTAAAGGGAAGTCCTTTTTAGGGACCTTGTTCAGCCTGTCAGTCCAAATCCGTGTTTCCAATAAGATTTTTACAGATGTGTCACAGTCTAGATGCGCTAATCGGATTTTAAAGTGTCTTCTGGGTCACAACGTCAGATCTAAATGGACAGAAGTAGAAGATTTGCTGCGTAGTTACTGATGCCTACATCATTACCACAGAGACCCATGCAGATAGGTTGCCAACGTCTGGACACACAAATCCAATCCGCCTACAAATGACAGTGTGGATAAAGATTAAAGAACTGATCTGAGAAAGGCTATGTTCACACTGCAGGCTAAGACCCCCAGCTCAGCAGTTCACACAGGACTCAGTCTACATAATAAAGCAGTTTATGAGTAAAACAGGTTTAGGTCCAGATTTAGAAGCAGTCCAAAGGGAACACCAAAAAATAGGGAAATCTATCTAATATTGTACATATTATTTACACTGATGCATTTGGCAGACTCTTATCCAGTATGACAAGCAGTTAGTTTTTATTGATTTTACAGTGGTATGGAAATGCAGTAGTAGAGGTCTTGCCCAAGGATGCTTATTTTGATAGGATGTTGCAGGGAATTGAACCTACATCTGCTACAAGGAGTCTGCTACCCAATACACTCAACAGCAGATGAAAATGCTTGTCTGACAAGATATTACATAAACAGAAGCTATTACAATTGAATATATTCAGCTTTCCATATTAAGAACAACACCTTGTAGTAGAATCAATATTCATTATTTCAATAATTTCTTTATTTTATGTTACATTAACATTACACATGAAAACATTACCAACATTACTTTTGTCTGTCAACACATTTTTCTGTCAACCCTCCCATCTGTTAAATTTCACCAGGAGGGCCGTGTCTGGACACTAATGATTAAAAAGATTCAGCATCAAATGGGCCACGTTCACACGTCAACTTTCTCCTTTATGCAAAGCTCGGTATCTACAAACAGGAGTCACTCAAATGATTTTCACACATGCAGCAGCCTGGAATGGTTATTTCCCCCCCACAGTTTAGGCTTGTGTTGGAAATTCAGTCCATTTAGGTAGGCTCATCATAGACCAAGCAAGCTCAACAGTACAGGCAACGGAACAAAGCTTTACATGCACGGGCTTTCTTTCATATATGTATTTTTTATATTTACTCAGAAGACAGACCTGAAGACTTTTATATACCCTATAATCTATTCTAGACTGATGTGATGTTATCTGTAGAGATTCAGATGAATGTGCCATTTTGTTTCCCCCATTAAGGCTTAATATTGACAGCAGAAAGAAATTGGAAGTCTTTTTGTTGGGGGAGCTTTGACAGTGAATGAACCCATCAAACTATTGAGAACTTGGAAGTTTGACCCCTAATTTTAAACAGCCTAATCTCACCAACAGCTAAATAAGAACAGACACCTCCAGTTAGACAATGTGAAATGAAGCAGCTCTGCTCATGCTGCCAAGCTACTAGGTTGAAAACAAATTAGATCAGTTAAAACTATGAAAAAAGGTCAGCTACCTAATTCAGTTACTCCTAAATACTGAGTAACTATTACCCCTGTAAAATATTTAAGGTGAATTTTAGGTAACAAGGTAATATTTTGACTGAAATCCATCAAACAAGAGGTATATATATATATATATATTTCTAGAGTTTATGTTACAGCTATAAGAATGTGTGAAAGCCCTTGACATTGTAAACCTATGCTGCTACATGTAATTTGTGGAGGTTTCACATCCAGCTTGAGATAAGGCTTTAGAGTTCAAGCATCTGCATGACGTCAGAGGAACTTTACAAAGAAATATATTGTTCATGCAAACTACTGCAAAGTATACTGAAGCGTTTTACTGTAATTTGCTGTGAGTGAAAAAATAATCCAGTTGCCAGGAGGACAGGAATCTGCACCAACCCTCCCTCAAACAGGGAGAAACATCCTCCAAATAAATGTATTTTACAATTAAAATAAAAAAACTAATTTCTCCAAAATAACAAAAAAAGTAGCGAATACACATTTTCTGGCTTGCTTCATTTTCTGGGTTACATCTTGATAAATTATTTCAAAACTTTATTGAATCAATTAGGATTGGGGGTGATCCATTCATTTGGTTGTGTTTATAGTTAGTGCTCCAGTAGGTTTTTTTTTTTTACTGTGCTAAACTTTAAAAAAAAAAAAAAAACTAAAAAAAAAAAACTTAAATTAAGTCATTTAAGGCATTCACGTTATACCAACGAGCTAGATGGCATTACTAAAGTTCAATTACAAGAGGAGAGTCTTAACATTTATTTATAAAGAGAAATATCACTCGTGCTGTACAGAATATAAAAAAGAAAAACCCATATATTTCCCCAAATTAAAAAAGAAGAAAAAAAAAACAAAAAACCAGAACATAAAACAAAAATTAAATCACTGTATGGCCCAACTTCTCTTTGCTGTGTTATTTTTCCCCTTTTGAACTTAAAATGTGTCATAAATGGCAGTGACACACTGACAAACATAATACACAGCCAAGATATCTCAACTAAAAGACTTCCCATAAAACGATGTATTAAATCCTACGATATGACGGTTGCAGAACTTTAGAGAACATCCAAACAGTTATAACATCACAGCAATAAATCAAAATTTCAGAAACAACTCAACATTAATTATTCCAACAGTGTGCACATAGACATATCAAATTTTTAGTGTCCCCCAAAAGAGAAAAAGAAAACAAACAAACGTCAAACATTAAAGCTATCGAGTGAATTCACTTCAATTTACTGATAGTATTTTATTTAACATTGGAATTATCAGACGTAGTCATTTAAGCTTTACAAAGGGCACATAACTAACGAGGAAGCAAAGCAGTGATATATGCATGCTTTTATGAGGGGGTGGCATTAGACGCCACGTGTCAGGCAGGGAGGTCCATGGGCGAAACCACTGGCGATTTGTCAGAGGCTATAAAACAATTAGTTACTTTCACTGTAGTCTCCACTGATTTCTCTCTCCCTCTCTATCTATCTTCCATTTTTCAACTCACTTCTCCAAATTCACTGTATTACTCTAATCAAAAGTGACGTAAACATAATTACTTGACTGCAGACCTTTCTCTGTCTACCTAGCTTGCTTCTGACAATGGAGCTTGGACAAAATTATATAACTCAAACATTAGAAGATTTGGGATGTGTATACTCAGGCTCAGCAGAGGACTAAGGATTGGGGGGAAAAGAGTTACAGTGTCGGGGGCTTAAGCCCATATTTTCTGGCCACCTCTGTCTGGGCGTAGGCAGCATCACAGAGCGAATAGAGGTGAGCCATCTCCATCTCTGACTTGGCCAGGTTGATGGCCTTATTAAACATGTCTATGGCCTTATCGAGGTTGCCTCTGTGGAAAAATAAGACAGATTTCAAATCAGTTCAAAGACAGTTTTTTTAAACTGTGGGTATAATATGACTTTCCTGTGGCATCATATTTTAAAATGGGCTGTGTGGGGCTGGCCTGAACAGTGTTTTACAAGTTTATTTTACAAATTTCCAAACACCAAAATCTTTGTTCTCAAAAGTCACATAACATCTGAAGCAATTTTTTTATTTTCTCCATGTTTTTTAGCAACATTAAAATATAGTTTGAATTTTAAACAATTTATGATGACTTTAATAAACAAAAATTAGCATGATGTGATCTTGTTGATGTGATAGTTGCAGAGCATCTCCTGCGCTGTACTAACAGTGTTTGGAGGCTCCTACTCTCTGATTATAGAAAATCCTGACTATGATCAAAAACGGATCTGCTGTCAGGTTTTAAACCTGCTGTAACCCTGTTTAATAAGGAGATCAAATAAAGTAAATGAGTGCAGTTTATTGCACTCTGTGGAAACCTGACATTAATGTAGGATGCACTTAACTAAACTATTTTGAAGATTTTGTATTCATTAAAACACAGCACATTATCCAACAGCCTATTCTCACAAATACTTTTGCAGATTAAAAACCGTGTTTGAATACTATGTCATGAACTAAAGTAATAAATGAATACATAAGTATTCAAATTATTCAGGCCAGCCCTAAACATCCAGGGTTATTAAGGGACATACCGTTGGACTTCAATAGTTCCCATGGTTTCGTAGGCAAAGTCACATTTGTTGTCAATCTCAATTGCTTTGCTAATAAGGTCCAAGCCCATGTCCAGATCCTGCTTCCACTGGAGCTGCAGCAAACTGCTCATCGATGGTTGGATAAATGGATAAGACAGACAGACATAGTTAAGTCAATTAGGTGTTTCATCAGAACATTTTCTACTAATTTTACTTCCCGTATAACATCAGCAGCATGTCAATAGTTGAAAACTAACCCTTTGTGGACATATGTTGTGGCATTATCAGGTTCCAGTTCAATACACTTGTCATACATCTCATCTGCCTTTCCAAACTGCTGCTGGTCGGTCAGCGCCTACACAGATATCAAAAAAAAGAAAAGAGGAAAATTAGATTGTTATTTTGCTGTATGTCCCCCCTCCCCAGTAAAGAGTTTCTGAAACAACACATACCTGTGCATAAAGAGCATACCCCTCTGCACATTTAGGAAATCTCCTGATCACATCCTCAAAGCCATCCATGGCTGTCTGCACTTGGGATGGGTTGTTTCCAGTGTATGCCTGTCTATACTGGAGTGCAGAGATACAACATCTTAAAATCATGCTCTGTCTTATTTGATAATGACCATTTGTTTTTGTTTGATGTATCTTAAATGTATAGTGCTGAGAAGCCAAGAGTTTTCACTTTGATAATTATTTAAAATTCCTCTTTGATTTTATTTGGCTGTGTAAGAAGTTTTGAGTAATGGATATTTAAAGGATTGGATGTACAATGGTGCCCTCTGTTGGCACTTACCAGAGCAAAGCACTTCTGTGCCTGTGCCAGGGCAGAGTCGGGTCTGAGCAGAATGCATTCATCAAAATCTGCCACCGCCTCCTCTACTTGGTCCAAAAGAATTTTCAACTAAGATACAGAGAATAGAAAAAAAAATAAAAGAGAAAATTAACTGTATTGGCAAAAATTAAGATATAACAATCAAACACACTGCTCTGTATTAAACCAAGTTGTGGTTTAACGTATTGTGTCGTGACTACAGCAAGTGGCTGGAGCATTAGACTTTAGAAACATTTTAGTTGTTAGAAATTATAATGTATAATTTCTGTTTTAAATAAACTAAATAAACTGAAAATAGCAACAACATAAGGCATGATGTATTCAAAAAGCCAGACATCACTGTACGGTATCAAAACAAATTATGAACTGTGTAAAATGTTACACCCTTTTTCAAATAATAACCCAATTCATGTACAAAAACAGTTACACTGGTTAAACAAGCACAATTCTCAAGTTTGTCCCCATGTGGAGGTGAGGCAATGCCTGTTTAACACAGGACATCTGTTTGATTATGACCAATTCACACAGGTTAAGAAATCTCAGTATAAACGACAAATTAATAAGAGAGTGACTATGTGATGCACTGCCTTTACTCAAGACAAGAACGCTCCCTGAAGCTTGCTAATAGCGAGACCCTGCTCCTGAGTTACATGCATAGGGGGTTTCTTAGTAAACTATATAAATCTAAACCTAGCTTTAGACTAAAGTGGGATATAAAAGACTATATACATAATGTGTATAATGAATTTTAAAACTAAAAACAGACATGCAATGACGTCACAATGTTCAGCAACAAAAAATTAACAAAACAAATGAATACTTATTCTTGTGTGACTATATAAAAATATACACATTTGTACCAATGTATAGAAGTTATATTACAGAATGACAAAAAATACACACACTTTTCTTTCAGTGTATCATGTGTTCTTTCATGTGTTTCTTTCTGTTTACAATTAAAAAAGTCCAGGCATGTGTCACATCCAGTTAGAAACATACTATTTAAATAATAATATATTTTTTTGCCATATAGTCATGCACAGCTTAACTGAACTTTAGATTATGTTAATATTGTGCAGTTCTACGTAGAATCTTACAAATGCAGAAGCACACAGTCGGTAACAATGTCTGACATTGTGCATTAAGACAGGACTACAATCACTGAGAACCGCTGGTGAAAATTACATCTTGTCCGAATGGGGTTCTAATTACAATCACTGTTCAACAGGACAGGATGATGCTCCCCTGTTCCAGCAGTTACATAACACTACACAAAAGCACTATAAACCAGTAATACAATGCAAAACTACCACAAATGTGAAAACTTGAAGAATCAATATCTGGCAAGAAAAAGAATAAAGCTTTACCTGTCCTCTGTGGTGGTACACATCTGCGTTGCGGCCGTCAATTTCAGCAGCCATGTTGAAGTCTTGAGTGGAGAGCTGTGGTTGCTGCTGTTGCATATACATACTGCCACGTTTTATCAGAGCATTAGCGCGCAACTGCAACAAGCCACACAGAGACACACAGAGTCACTACATGGACAAGAAGCCTCAGAAATTCAAACCACTCTTGTTTTGGTCTCCTAATAGTTAACTAATTAATAACAAATAATTGTTTCGATGATAATATAATAATAATAATAATAATAATAATAAGTTGATTAACACATATGAGAACAAAATTCTGTCAATATCATTTAATCTCCAAATTCTACTACCTTAACATTAGCATCCTGCATGTTGATCACTTTATCCAGGTCAGGCTGAGCTGCTGTGGCGTTCCCGATGAGCAGGTAGAAGGTGGCTCTCAGCAGCAGGGCCTCAGCTGTGTGCCTGCCCTTAGACTCAATCTCCTTAGTGCACTCACTGATGATCTTATCGTAGTTCTCCTCCTCCATGTACTGCTTGGCCTTCAGATAGCCTGAGCTGAATAAACAGAAGGGGTTCAAAGCTGATGTTAATACCAACAACAGACAGTTCATAAAATCAGTACAATGACAAAACTCTGTTTGCAATGCAAAGACACACAATCTAATCTAATGACACACAAACAAGACTCAAAATGAGTCAAAAGCCTAATCATTTACTCATTAGTACCATGATTTTAAAGAACAAGAGATGATAAAACTAAAAAAAGGTTTTTTTTATTTATTGTAAATGCCTGAAGGCATCTGACAAACCTAGCAGTTGCAGAGTCAACTCACATGTACTTCACTTTGAAACAATCCCCAAAAAGAATAACACCTAAATTACCACCCAAAAGAACAATAACAGAACAACCAAACACAGAGCTTCACTGACACAGCCTCATGTGAGCAGTACATCTTAAACTCTAACCTCTCTGTGACCTCAGCAGCTTCGCCCTCTTTATCCTTGTCCTCGTCCTTCTTCTCTCCCTTCTGAAGAGGTTGCGAGATGATGTCATCGGTGAAAGAGCTGAAGTAGGACTTAATGAACTGTGGAGACGGCATTAGAGGTTCCCGGTTCTAGATACAAAAATAAAGTGAAGTTCAGCGAAAGAGTTCCAGAGAAATTAACTGAACACGTACTGTATATTTAGTATTTCATCCTTTTACCTTGTATTTTTCTTTGGCCTTCTCTTTCCCCAGTTGTTTCAACACTTTGTCTGCCAGCAGCATACTTTGCTGGTTCTGGAAGGCCTCAAGAATACATACAGCTGTCACATCTAAAAAAGGAAACTTCATCAGATGTTTTTTTCTCAAGTTACAGTCTTTTTTAAAAAAATAAAATCAACCCTGTTTTGGCAAATGACATGTCCCTTTAACAGAAATATAAACTGAATGCTCTTTCCCTGAAGATTCAAGAACAAGAACCGACTCAAACAAGAATTAATTCGACTTGTAGACTTCTTTTAAATTTATTTGGTAATCTTATGCCACTCTAGAGTCTGTTTTGGGTTATTATTTATCTTAATTTATTGGCTGGCATGACTCAACATACTACACTGTTCTGTGTATTGACACACATTGTCAAGTGAAAAAAACTAACAAATCTTATCACTGGCTTTGTGTGTGTGTGTAAACATGATGCTATCATAAATGCTAATCATATTAGGGTTCAAGCATAAGTCTCCTTATTAAACAAACACTGACCTAGCAGCATACCATTATAGTTTACATTCTGCGGCATATATCCATCATGTTATAGCGCTTCGTGACTTGATTTTGACCTGGATACAGGGCTGAACATTTCTGGGCCACTAGGGGTGGCACAATAGCATTTTAAACTAGGATACAACATGTCCAATACCGCAACCTTGTTCTGTTGATGCCAATACCAATCTCATACCATCTTTTTTCCTCCCTTAAACACCTAACCTGTTAATAATACACAGCCTGTGTGTTGTTATTTAATTTTAACTCTTTGAACAAATGGGAAAAAATGCCTGCATGTGACACAAAAAAGAGAACTCCAACCTTCTAGGCACTCCTTCTTGTTGTCCAGTCTTTCCAGAGCTTTGGCACGCCTAAAGAGGGCTTTGACGTAGCGTGGATTCATTTCAACAGCCTGAGAACAGTCCTGCACCACTTCAGTCCATTTCGCCTGCAGTCATAAACATACATATATACAGTGAGAGAGAGACAGAGACAGACAGAGACAGACACAGAGAGAGAGAGAGAGAGAGAGAGAGAGAGAGAGAGAGAGAGAGAGAGAGAGAGAGAGAGAGAGAGAGAGAGAGAGAGAGAGAGAGAGAGAGAGAGAGACTAATGAGAGATGTAACGCATGTGTAAAGCATTTTTTTTTCCAACTGATACTTGCGGACAAATGGAACACGGAAACTAACCTGCTGCTCGTATGCTGCGGCTCTGTTCTGGTAGAAGGTGGACAGATCACTCTTTTGCTCTTTGGGGCACATGCTTATAGCCTCTGTGTAGCACTGGATGGCCTGCTCATACTTGCCAGCCTTAAAGTACTTGTTGCCCTTGTTCTTAGCAGCCTGGGCTCTATCCAGGGGGCTCTGTATAGTGAGACATTGAAATGAATTGAACGTAGTTAGTTACAATAAAATGCAAATTTCATAATCTTCTTGGTATGACATTCATAATCTTAATATTTCAACCATAACATTCTGTTACCATATATACATACTGTTCACACCTACCCTGTATCTACACTCAGGTCCATTTACAGTATGCATGCACTTTGTACTTCCTCTAGGGCTGTGTATTGGCAAGAACCTGGCGTTACAATACGTATCGTGATACAGCAGTCACGATTTAATATATTGTGATATATTGTGATTTTTCAAATCCTACTATTAAAACACACCACTATATGAACATGTTTGCCAATGGCTACAGTAGCATTGCACCCTTGTGCTGCTTGTTGATGATGGAGTGGAACTGAGAATGGATTACAACACTGTCATCTAGTGGTCAGAGGTTTAAACACAACACACAATGATTCACTGCCTGGCAGGTATCTGTGCATTGACACTGTGTTTTTGAGAATCAATACAGTATCATGAAACATATCCTGATTCACAATATTTCTATATTTTCTTAAACCCCTACCTTCTACTATTACAGATTGTAGTGCATTTGTTTTTTGATCCTGTTCTTTACTAGTCAAGACCCCAACAGAACCAACACAGGGCAGGTGTTATTTGGTTGGTAGGTCATTTCTAGTATTCCAGTGCTGCGTTGGTACAAGTTGATCTGACACAGCAGTACTGCTGGAGTTTCTACCCTGTTGGTCTTAGTGGCACTGCTGGACCGAGAACAGTTCACCAACTTCCAGCCCATAGTGTCCTGTGGACAGCATCCTGATAACACAAACTGTGCAGCAACAGATGAATTACCATCTCTGGCTTTACAAGATGGACTAGGCAGGGGCGTCTAATAACTGTGACTGATTCGCTCATACTAGTGTAAAACACACTAGCAAGCCACGTTAGTATCAGTGCAGAGCTGAGAATACTCCACCACTCAAACATTACCTGCTCATTGCTGAACAGGATAAAAGCATGGTAACAAAGTATGAAGATAAACAAATGGACAGCAGTCTGTAAGTGTAGAACTACAAAGAGCTCCTATATGGTAAGCGGAGCTGATCAATTGGATAAAGATTGCCGATATAAGGGTGTGTACTGAATGTAGTGGCCTGTGGATTTATTAGTTTACGAATACAATAATGCACGTTATGCTATAAAATTGCACATATGTTTAGGTTTATGACATTTGTGTATTTGTCTGGCATGGCAGGTTATCCCATGATTATTCATTAAAGGGGCATATTAGTGAGCAGTGACACAGAGCTCCATATGTTGTGTGTGTCCTTAATCTGAGCATTCACAGAACCTTCAAATACAGGACAAGCATAAACTAATGACAAAATGTACATAGATGTTAAATTGTGAAGGCTTTATTTTCAGCATAAAAAGAAAATAACTTTTCTATACCTATAAATATGATAAAACTGATCCCAGAAACAAAAACTATCAGCATAATGCTTAACCATTAACTTTCACAAAATGGCATGAGTGATCTTGAGATTTATCATAAACCTGCGTGACAAACCAATACATCACATAATTCTACAAGCTCTAAAATGACCAGCTGTGTACACATTAACGGCAGATACTGTCTTAATGTTTAAACAGCTGATAGGATTTCATCCAAAACAATCATTTATTTACTGTGATAGACAATTTATGATTGTATTAGAGTGTGAGAGTGGCTGTGAAGGGACAGATAAGCCCCCAGCCCACATAAGTGACTCCTCCCTCTGTCTCAGAGTTTACAGACAGCCTTAGTAAAATCCCACTTATGATGAGCTTTTAGCTAATCCCCAGATTCTCCGGGCTCGCCAAGTAGCTGAACCACTCTGTGTGATTACAAGATGCTGTTTCAATTGTACTGTTATCACAACAAGAAAGGATTCTAATCAGCGAGTCTCATATAACATACAATTCTCTATTATTTACAGGACTGTGCTGCATCAGCCATGCTAGATTGGAGTAAGAAGGGGACAGCTATCCAGAAAAAAAGGAAAAAGAAACTTAAATAATGGCCACTGAAGAGTTATGCCAACCCTAATGCCATGTAATACATTTCCATTACCAAGGGCACAAATCTGATTGTCTTAACGTGCTTTAAAGTTACACAGATGTAATGTTTTTGAAGACATCTGACCTTTCTAAAATCTTTGGCACTTTCATATGTGGTGCCAGATTGAATACATATCCAACTCATGGCCATGCAACCTCAAACAAAACTACCAGATCAGAATTATTTTTTTTCTGCATGAGCAATCAAACAAGCAAAGCATCTAAATATTTATTTGCCCTAATTATGAACAACTGAGCGCTGAAAACTGATTATTTGAACAAGAGAGGCTGGTTGTGCTAGTTGCTTCACGTTGTTGTGACACAGGTGCTTCATTCTTGTGACCGTATTCAGTTGGATGGCTTCAGGGCACAGGTTTACTCACATTAGCTTACACGAATGTGAACAATCAAGGCAGAATCTGGGCAAATACTCTGAACTGAATAATGAGCAATTAAATGGGAATGTAGCCCTTGTGCTTTAACAACAGATACAAAACACATTCAAATCAAACTATCAGAGATACGTGCGAGACCTGTGGTATTTCTTGTGCATAAGAGACACTTTTTCCTTTTCTGATTCTGAAAGCTTCAGCTGATATTGATACAATATTTCTTCTTTAAAAACTACTGAGCTTTAAAATAAACTTTCAACCTGAAGCACTTCACATACAAATGAGCACCTGGAACTATTTACTCTAGAGATGGAAGGATCGATAGGCTATGTATTGGTATCAGCCGATTTTTAATCAAAATATGTGATCGGTGATCTGCCAATATTTCTCCAATTTAGCCCGAGAGCCAATCAATGGCGTTAAACACATGAACCACTAGTTGGAAATACACACCCTTTCATTTTCGACAGACTGACTAAAGCAGCGGCCTCGCAAGAAAAGCATGCGCTGATAGAAAGCTTCTGTGCGTCTGAAATCACGTACCTGAACAGTACGTACTCAGTTGGAGCTAGAGCGCACTGCCTGCCCGTTAAAGCTCTTTCAGTATCCACGCAACCTCAGACGCACTACCTCCACCAACTTACCAACGTCCTGTGACGCAACCAAAGACATTTAACACTACTAATCTGATACGGCACACCATGCAACTGAATACAGTGAGTATCAGCAAACAGCAGCGCTAGCACGAGCAGCTATACTAACAGTATAGTAATTTTGTTAAAAAATATTATGCTGTTTCACATGAGCTCGTTAAAAATGGTAATAAACCAGTTTCCACCATGTTTCATGACTTGCTTGCGATAATAACTACATGTAACCCTGCTGTGGCATATAGCCCCGCCCTTAACTGGTATCGGCTATCGGCCAATTGTGCTGAAAGGTGATCAGCGATCGGAATCAACCTCAAAAATGCCGATCGGTCCATCTCTAATTTACTCTATTACCCCCCAAAGTTAACAGTTAACGATATATGTGAACGTGCACCATTTCAGGCTAGATTTGGATCCCTCTTCTGATATCCGATTCTGTTGATATCAATAATGATACTGACACCTGGTATCAGATGTAGACCCATCTACAATAGACATCTGTGTTACCCATTGCATCCTTTGCTGTTGCTGTTTTTGTCTTTAAACACTGATGCCATGGTGTACCTGTCAACATTCAGCTCTAGTCATTGTTGGTCCCTGAAAAGCTAAATAAATGCCACAAGGACTAAAGCCAAAAATAGACCCAATACTTCTTGCATGCCTAGCCAAACAAGTCCTCTCACATAGATTATTATTATACTGCTGCATAGACTAAAATTACTGGCGCCATTAAAATAATGTTATATGGTGTGCTTCATTTTTCTGAGTATTAAAAAGGGAAGACGTGACAACTACTGACTTTGGTTAATGTATTTAGTCTTTTTTAGGCTTCATCTATGACTCAATTGTATTTTATGTTCGCTATCGTGCTTTAAAACGCTCAGTCATCCAAAAAAAAAAAAAACAGATTCTTATACGGAATTCCATCGTTCGCTTTAAGAGCTGTTGTAGAGCAGTACAGAAACTCACCATTCACTTTTTACTGAGGCGTCTTACGCTTGGATCACTAAGCTACTCTAAATAAAGCATTCTCAGTGCTTAACTGAGAAAGTGAAAGTGAACATGGATGCTATAGGTCACATGTCAATTACACATAGATATCCATCTAGAGATCAGCCCAGGTTTAGCCCTATTTAGAGATCAGGGGGACATGATGTAATTTGAGCAACGACTGATGAAGTCGTGTTTTTAATCCAGTACGACTGCCACGCCTGTAGTTTTTACAAAAGAATTACCTCGTATAAACTCACCAAACGCAGCTGCTCAGTAATAACAGTTCTGCCAGCGACAAGGCTAAAGTCAGCTACTCATTTACCAGCTTCTTTTTCTCATTCCACCTCAAATGGTGCAACAGTTACACTCTGGTGCCTGTGGTTTTATAATAAACATTGCAGCATTTTCTCAAACTGACGAATGAGAAGCTGCCAGCTAAACTGGAGTTTGACTTAACTACTAAACAAGAAGTCCACAGCATTTTTGGTAATGACCAGAAATACAAAGAGAAGGAAAATAAAACATACTAAAAGCACCTCTCACAAATCAGCACGTTTTCTGTCTTTTTGTGTGGCATTTGGTAAATTAAATGAACCCAGTTTTCTTAGCGTAACGCTAATCTATAAGCCAGCCAGTGTGTAAAGTGTGGCGTCTGTCGCATAATGTTGATGTAAATGTACTTGTACTTGTGATGATGTAACTTGGGGGTTATTTGGGAAAATTACAGAGATCCTTTATCCCACTCAAGTCAGCCAGTCAAATTACCCATTAATTATATTACCAGACCTTCTCTGATAGAGCTAATCTTCAAATAGGGCTTTAGATTAACAGCTGAATCAGGTCGCTATAACCTACCAACGTGAAATGCTTACTGGCAAAATTGACCTCATCGCCTCATATATGCTTCACTGTGAAACTAGATTTTCAGTTCTTATACTCATCAGTATAGATCTTGCATGTTTATATTTTTAATTACTAAACATACATTATGTTTAGTAATGATACATTATACCCACCTCTTACACTGATTAAATTAAAATAAACAGACTTGCCCAGTCCAGCCCACCATATGAAAGTGGTCCTACAGTCACACAAAGCACTCCCTCTTCTGCTCATGTGCTCATCGCCTACGGATTCAAAGTCACTTATATGCAATAATCTTAGACAAATCTGCCAGGTATTTTTGTCAAAAGCTCGCTCCGCACTAAGATCTGTTCTTTCATTTGACAAGCATATAAGTCTGACTTGGTTCTGTGATCGTAATCAACAGGAAACATCTCGCCGTTTAAAAAAGCACGCCATTAAGGCAGCGGTAGTATGAACTGTTGAGAATTAAGTAATACGTTTATGCAAACACAAAAGAATGCAGTGATTTCTTTCCAAGAAGCAATAAAGCGAGTCTCGGCTGAAGGCATGACAAACACAGAGGACAGGCCAGCCAGCATCCAGCCGCTCTACAGGCTGCTCTACAACACAAGCGGGCTAGTTAGCCTGACAGCAGCTAATTACCCACCGAGGAACCAGAATCAAAACAGCTGGAAACTAAACGATTTGACAAGCTTGTGTAAAAAGGATCCAATCGGAAACGTAATGTGTTATCGTTCCTGTCAAGCCAAAGCCTCATTATGTCTCTCCCTTCTTCTTAGCTAGGCTACGTTAGTGTAGCTCCTCGTACTAGCATGCAGGCTTAGATAAGCCCGTGTCCTTGACTGCGACTGTGTGGACGTGATTTTTCACATTTTCACTTAGGTGCTCACCGTGAGGAGATATAACAGCCGATAACCTGCATGTGAGGTGTGTGCTAACAACACTACCACAACTACTTGACAGACGAGACGTTTTAACTTTCTAAAATATTAATAATAAACCAGTTCTCCGAATAAAGTCCCCAGGCTATCAGACAGCGCTTCAGTTAGTTTCGGTTACTGTGTCAATTCACAGAACGGAGCTGTACACATTCAATACTATTACACTCCAGAGTCTGACTGTCAACAGTCCTGAATATATAAAGAAACAGGAATGAAGCAAACCGTGAGCAAATATCTCTAAACCTGAAGTGTGAGAGGTTTCAGTAGTTTTCCAGATTTGTAAATGAGTAAAATACCACCATATCACTGAAATATCAGTTATTTATTTATGAAGGATTATACTGTCTTTGGCTACACAATACTGTTAATGTTAGTTAACGTTACTTTTTGTGACACAAACGAAACGATATCTTTTAGTTCACATTAACGTTGGGCAAGTTCTTCATTTTGGTCACTTTGGTCGTCACGGTTGTCAGATCAGATGTGTCGGTCAGTGAAATACCCCTGTTGTACTGCTGGGTTGCTAAGCGATGTTTATTACTGGATCTGGATATATTTGTTTGGCATTCCGGCAGTAGACGGTGTTACTACAGCAGCGACCTACATTCGTAGCGTTTAGCGACCAAAACATTCGCTGTGTGTCTGTTACCTGTACAGAACACGGAGGTGGACTAAGCAGCTAAAGTCGGCGCTGTAATAACGCTGTCCGTTATTTCGCTCGGTTACGGTGTGTCAGTTACTTGGCACAGTAAGAAGTGAAGGTGGGCGTGAAGCGCGCGCTCGCTCCGTGCTCACCATGTCCTCGTGCTCGGGCTGCGCTGCTGTGCGTTGGCCCTGCACGGGGCTCGCGCTGCCTTCCGGCGTTTTCCGCTCCCCCGCGCGCTTCTCTTTCGCGCGGCTCCGCTGCCACAAGTACACGGCCCCAATCCCGAGCGCCACTGGCGCCCCGAGCAGAAGCGCGAGCTGCCACCGCGGCAGACCGCCTCCGGTCTGCGGCTCCACGGGCTTCGACGCGGCCATCGCGGACAACCGAGCAGCGGACAACCAAGCAGCACGAGCACGCACGCGCAGTCACGCACAACGGCAAGAGGGCGACAGACAACCTGAAGGCATTGTGGGATACTGACGGACTCTCTGCAACTACCGCCGGTGCAAAGATGATGTAACATCCCCAACCTTTACGTATTATTATTATTATTATTATTATCATTATTATTATTGTTATTATTTTAAACAATACATTAAAATCTTTTGTATATATTTTATGCAAATGTATTTTTTAACATTTGAACATATATCAACTTATTATATTCAAGTAAATAAGCATTCGTCATACAATAATTAGACCTATATCAGGTTCAGTGTTTAATATTACCCCCCGAAACACACACATACCACACACACACACACACACACACACACACACACACACACACACACACACACACACACACACACACATATTTATATGAATACATGAATATATTTTTTATCCAATCCAAACATTTATAAACAATTACTCTGATTAATTTATACATAAATATTTTTTTTTCACAGACTGTGCAAGCATTTTCAAAATCATATTAAATTAGGGAAATTGTATAATGTGATATTATACCAATATTCTGTGGCCTGAGAATGTAATATTCCAATTTTAGCAATAATCCTTACGGAGTATTTTTACCAATCATTTAAATTTTATTTTATTATTTTTTAAATCATTTATTTTATTCATTGAGATACAGATTAATTTTGAGTGGATTGAGGAGAAACATAAATGAATGGCCTCCACTTCCTGGACAAAAAGTTACCAACAGCAAAGGCGAAAGCAATACATTAGGAAATTTACTGAATTGCATTCAAAATCATAAAATACAAATGAACTGTAAGCGTTTAACGCCAGATGGAGCCATTGTTCCAAAATCCAACAGAAAAGCGTCGCTTTGATTTACCTTAATGTTGTATGTTTATCTTTAAATAATACTAACAATGTTAGATAATTAGATAATGATAATAATCGTATGTCTAATAAACGGATGCTATTTCTAAGCAATAGTATGTTTATCGTTTCAGTGAAAATCTGTTTCATGTCGATACGCCTGAGAAACAACCTCTGCCGTAAATACACAGTGTAATCATGAGCGCGCGCAGCTGAACGAGCGGTTGTTCATATCAGCTCTCTGAACTGTTCGGGCAGTTCATGTTTTATCTCTGAGAGGTTTATATGTAAAGCAGGATTAATAATGACTTCATGGAAGACGACAGTTATTGTCAGTACTTCGCTTCAGGTGGCTGACATGACTAACTCTGTGTCCGTCTGTAGTTGTAAAGACATAACGGCACATATTAGCACTTATTAGCGACTCTTGCTAACTTCTCTAGCTAACAGTTCATCTTCTCTAACTACTTTTTTGACAGGATTTGATTATTACTATTTGCCAACACTTTATGTTGCTATTATGTAGTAATACCAGGTGTAGTGTAGTAATATTAAACCCCGGTGAAGTATTTCCATGATTGCTTAGCCATGTTTGGCAGTAAGTAGTCTAATGCTAATAGATCATGTCGTTGTTTTCAGATTAGACACCAGGGAACAGAGGCTGTGCTGATTTGGCATCTTAGAGAATTTATTTTTAAAAAAACATTTATTAATAAAGACTTTCGCCAAATTTGTATTGGAAAAAAACAGTAGTCAGTGCCATGCTGGTGTGTAACCTGTTCTAGTCGGCTGTAATCAGCTGATTCAGAAGTGAGATCCTGTTTTTAAGCACTAACTATAACACCTGATTGTTTCATATATGGCACCTTCTCTTCACAGAATAATGAAACTTTGCGAATGCTCTCGGCACAGCAACACCGACTGCGCTATTCAGACAGTGTTGAACTTGGTTCTCTTGTGTTCCCTCTCTCAGGTAACTGCCTTTATTGTCAGAGTCTATGAATACAAAGTGGCTCTATTATATATTGTATAGGCTCAGCATAAGTTATGAACTGTTCAGCAACACTAAGCAAATGCTAACTTTGGCCCTTAAGGCCTTTAACATTCATCATTAGCTGTGGTGTGTTATGACCCACCTGGGTTTGTTACACACATTGCCACTGTTAAACACTTTCTTCTGAACTATGATAAAATGCTTTTATACTTTCTATATTTATTTCTCATTGTTTATCTCTTTACCACTGTGTCTTACAGGGACAGCGTTTATGCTGATCACCCCAGAGGAGTTCCAAGAGAATACAGAATTCTTTAAACGGATTGAAAAGTTTGTACACGTCCACAGAAACAGCTTTCTTCTGCTTCTGTCTCCAGTTTATGGAATGAAGGAATGGGGGATTGTGTCCAGAGTGCAGAAGAGGTGCATAGTTTATATATTTAAGCTTAGTCTCAGCATATTAAATGAGAATTCCTCTTTAGGTTTACAGTTCAGAGCTACATTAAAGTATTATTCAGTTCAAGCGTTTACAATGTGTATTGTATTAAACATTAGCTGAGAATTATGTTACTGTACACATCATTTTGATTTTTACTAGATTCTTTGGCAGTAATCTCAAAGTACTACCCGTTCATAGCAGTGTTGACATTGTCAAGGCAGTGCTGACCATTGCTAAGGTAAGTTTCATGCGCAGTAAGCTCCCATGTAGTCAACCTGAATAAGGTGAAATCCTTTTAATGGTGTCTCTGTAATGCTTTTTAAGCCATACAGTACATTATTCAGTCTGTAGGGCAGTTGAAACATACATTGGTCACATTGTCATAGTTCTTGTTGTAAGGTTGTGAAAAGTCACACCCTATACACTGTATACACATTGCAGGCCACCAGCAAGCCCCTTGTGGATAGCATACGAGATCAGATGGCTATAGCTCGAGCTCGCATCATTGAACAGAGCCCAGTTTGGGAGTTACAGCTCTGTCAGCCAAAGTAAAGCAAAGCAATGTAAAGCCACACTTAGATTTGTATTGCTGCGACCTGGAGACTTTTTTATTACTGCAACTACGGAGACTTTTCAGTCCCACGAATATCAGATTTCAGAGCTTATTGTTGGCGGTAGTGGTTGCCACTGCTGCAAGTTTAATTTGAAAGTTTTGTTTAATAGGTGGCATGAAAGTAAAAACATAGCATTGCAAGTCTACTGGAAAACATCTTGCTTAAAGAAAAGCTGTTCAGATTAGACTCTCTCTTCTATGATCTCCTCAATTCGCACCACAAGGCTTTCCATCAGGTCATATGTCACAAGTGCGCACTGAAGGACCTGCAAATGAAAGATTCTGTGTCATTTCCTTTGTATTCAGGTATATCAAACATTGTTAGTCAATATATAATAGACTACATTATACTCAATTTGAAGATTTTTCTTTATGTCTCTGATATGCAGATACTGGATATTTTACATGTACAGCTAGATGCCAATGGTGATGCTGATATCTGATGTTTGTGCTTTGTAAAGGTCAAACTGTTTAAAATTTGTTATGCATGTGTGTCTTTGCAGTAAAATAGATATGAACACAAGAATGTATTTCCAAAAATGTAGTTGATGTCTTGTAAGCTGATTCTGCAAAAGCCTACACCAGCCATTACACTGTTCAACAACCAGCACATCAGATTTAATTTAACATAGTAAAGACTGACATACATACAGTCACTACTTATTTTTGTTAATGTAATTTGTATGTATCGTAATATTAACATAAATAAACCTATACTGCTTTACAGATTTCCATTTCACATTTACTTTAGTGCTAGTAGTAAATATGAATATACCTTGTCCTGTGCCTCAGGTGGCATTCCACCTAGATGTTTATTTCTCAGAATCTTATGCTGGATTAATTTCTCTTTTGATGCTTCTTTAAATTCTGAAAAGTCAAAACACACTTTGGTGAAAATCCTCTTGTTTGTTACTATGGAAATTTAGAATATATGAAAACTAACAGTTACAAAAATATTATATGTAAATACACTGATCATAACATTAAAACCACCTCCTTATATCTATACACATTGTCCGTTTCAGACACACCAGTGCTCTTGGAGTGTTTGAAAACTGAGAATAGTCCACAAACCTACAACATCCTGTAATGATATCTGCTCTGTGGTGGCCCTTGGGGGTCCTGATTACTGAAGAAGTGAAAGGGATTACAAAGTATACAGAGAAACTGGACTGGTCTGTAAGTGTTGAACTACAGAGGGCATCTGTATTATAAACAGAGCTCATAAAATGAACAGTTAATGTAGATACAAAGAGATGGTTTTAATGTTACGGCTGTGTAACAATAAAGATTTTAATCTTTGCGGTACAGAAGAAATATAACTTTAAGTTGTTGAATCAGCTTTGTTTTAAAAAGATGCACTTTAGTCAACTGAAACTCACTTACCCTTTGCTTTAATCTTTTTCTCTTCATGAAGTCTTTTCAGCTCGGTGCCATAGTATGATTTAGACATGCTCAGACATACACGCAGTGTCTTTGTGTATGTCTCTGCAATGTTGCAAAGGTCTGTCCATATATCTTTCTGAAAACAATATGGCTAATCATTAGATTAACAAAACATAACTTGTTTAGTTTAAGTCCTGTATTTTTGTGTAAATGTCTTACGGATGTAACTCTCTCTTTGATAAGTAGATATCTCAGAAGATTTAGGGATTCCATGACCCTAGAAGACAGAAAATTTAAAAAATATTGTGACACATAAGTTCAATATAAATTTCAGTTTCACACTTTACTGACCTATTAACAACACATTTACGCACACATATACAATCCCTCTTCCAAAAACTTTGGGATGCTGTGTAAAAACTGTATATTTAATTGAATGTAACACAAAGGCCACATAACAAATGCACATTTATCAAATCCAATAAATTGTATTGTTGTTTTGAAAAAAAATTGCCCATTTTAAATTAGATCCCAGCAACACATTAAAATAAAGTTAATACAATCTGATAAAACATTTTACAACTAATAAGTGGGGTTCGGATGGTTACTTTAAAAATGTATTCCAATGCTGTTAAAAAATAGTAATCTAATCCAAATTATTATAGCAAAGTAACATAACCTGATTATTTCCCATTACTTTTGGATTACTTGTTTTTTCACAAAATTAAATTAAAGCAAGAAAAAATAACAGATATTTTTCATCAAGAAAAAGTCATTCTTTACATTTTATGTAACAAAATGATGGACTGTAGGTGACTTAAATGTCCACTCTCTATGTTTGCGATTTGTACTTCTGTTTGAAAATGTAGAAGCTCAGGATATATGAAGTTTATAAATGTCATATGGCAGATTAAATGCTAAATAAAATGTAAAACAAAATGGTGTGCTTAGACTAAAACTGTAGAATTATCCATTTCATTAAGTTGAACAACTATGCAAATGCAGTTTAGTTAAAAATGACACTACACTGCTCTCCTGGCACTTATTTGTTAAAATCTGTGGCTAACCAAACCAAAATTTCAATTTGGGATTTTGAGACCCCTCCTCTTCAATATTAAACAGAGACCATTCTAAAGACTCTTAACTGACTATTATTTGTGGATTTACAGCTGAAAGGTCTATAGTCTTTAATTATACTTCACATTGGTGTGTGGCGCTTGGATAATCACTTTTTGTGATGTAATTTATAGACGCAGCACTTTCAGCAGTCCACGCAAGTTTGATTTCATGAGAAGAGTCACACAAAGCCAGGACTGATAGACAAATAATGATTTTTGTCACATATTAACATTTTGCATCTATCATTGGAAATCTGGTTAAGACAGAAATCACACATGCGAAAGTGAAACCAGCTTTGCTGCTAATAATGTGTTATGTTAAACAATTTCTGTAGATCCAGACTGAATAAAAAACAAAAGCATTTTTTCTTTCAAAACTGCAGTTGTGGGCAAAGGGTGACAGATTTGCTTGTATGTGGTTGAAATGTTATTTTGCTGATTATCCCCCTGTTTTTATGATGTACCTGTAATTACTGTCTTTCTACTGTAACTGTAGTGGAATACAGTTACTGTGTTTTGTATCCTGATTACATGTATTCTGTTACTACATGAACCTGCTAATAAGGTTAACTGGCAACAGGTAAGTAACATGATAATTGGTAATGGTAATAAAAAGAGTTGGGACAGATATGGTACTTTTTCAAATTTTAGTCTTAGAGGTTGGTTGTGTTTTCTGCTTCTAGCACGTAATGTTTTTAAAATATACTCTGATGGTTAAATATCAAATAGATTATTATGCTTGGTGATTCGAGATAGCTGTTAAGAGTTTTCGAGTAATTTTAAATCAGTTAAAGTTGCCCTGCATTGGTAGAACATGTAGGTAATCAGAGACAGATTATCTAGAGCAGAGTATGTCAGTCACTCAAGTTGGTGTTATTTAGGAATGACACAGGATCTGCCCTTAAGCATGGACCTGCCTGCCATATGCTCTGTGTTGCAGGATCATGGCTATTTTACTAGACTACACTCATCAATAAATGATTGTCAGGGCTGGATTATATCATGTTAATAAAACATTCAGTCAAAACACAAACAGGTGGTATACATGGAGTGGTTGTTGAGGCTTAGGTTACAATTTATTTAATCTAGATGGTTTTACAGATGAGCATATCCAGTCTTGTTCTTCATGTCAGCAGCACTGCCTTGTTTGCACTACATATCCATTGAGTAATTCTGCTATTGGACTATGACTGCCAATATCTTTTTTGTTTTGTATGGGTGTTGGTAGATACTTGTAAATGTGATGTGTGAAGGGTGAAAGTGATTGCTTACAATCTGTAGACACAACATAGACGCTAATAAAAAAGCCATTTCAATCCTCACAATAACCCTTTGTGAACAGCCATTTCCTAACTTCCTAAACCAAACATAATTCTCAATATATTACAAGCCAAGCCAAGAACTGTGAATGATGACTGCCATTGTTAATGAGTGACCATTATGTTAATTAAAGACAATCACTTTGGTCTCAGATTAATTCTAAGAGCATTTAATACGAACAGAGACACACATCATACCCACCTTATGGGACATGTGAAATACCTAAAATTCATAAAAAAGCCAACTTTCCCACCTGTCCATTCCATGCAGTAAGTCAGTTTCTGGTCCTTGAGGTAGACTCACAGTGTCCCTAAGAAGTGATATTAGTAATGTCCCCTCAAACCAGCCATCCCTGTGTTCTGACTAGAGACACAATTCCAATAATGTTAGTGCTGTAAATTAGAATTAGGTCATCTGTTTCTGAAAAATTAATCATCATTCTAAAATCTTTATCATATAGATGCAAAAAGATGAACCAGCTTTCACATAGTTTTATATAAGGTAGACAGCTCAACAATGCTAAACTTCTCATTTTTAACTCTGCAATATCTAAAATGTTTTGTGCCAGACCTTGCTTGAATGCTCCGCTTGATTCTTGATGTTTTTGAGGATGATGCTTTCTACTCCCGCATGTTGACTTGTTTTCATGATGCGTCTAAGAATGTATAAACAATTTTGTGTACAAACATTCCATAAGTTTCAGTTATGTTAATGTAACATTTAGCTGAAACCAAGTCTATGCACAAAAGATGTAGATATTTTCAAAATTAACCTACCTGAAAAATGTATGCTTGGCCTCCCCATTGAGCTTCTCTACAAAAAGCTGGAATACCACAAGAGCTTTCACTCTCTGCAAAGGCAAGGAAGGAATCAGTCATATAACCATGTTCTGACATAAATTAGTTTAATTCATGATTATAATAATAATAATAATATGATGATGAATCTATTTACACTCACCAAATGCTGGATAGGACAGTCAATCATGATTTTAACTAAAATCTGTGTCAAAAGGTAAAAAATTATACAAATACATAATATATAGTTACAGGAACAATAAAACATTTAGTAGTGTGTTCAAACATATTTGATCCTATATTAACTATTCAGGAACCTCTCTATAAGTTATGCTGCTTATCCAATGGTGATGCTACACAGTGATTGAACTGGACCATGTCTCTTACCTGTGGAACACTATAAAAGGCTCTCAGCTCTAGTAGCTGTACTGGGAGGCTATTATCCAGAACTCTTTCCAAGCTTTTGACATACAGGTCCTTCAGAAACAGAAGTAACCCTAGTTTAGTCATAAAATATATTAAATCTCTCTGTTAAAAAGTGAGTTTTTATACATTGTTGATATATAAAATGTAGTGTGGTGCCTCTTACCAAGCCTTTTAATATCCAGGATTCATCTTTTCTGCCATAAAAGAAAACAGATATAATCAATGTATAACTTAAATGTATTGTAAGGCTGGGCATAATTATAGCCTTATTTGTGCAGACATACCTGCTCAGCAAAATATCAATGTATTCCATATTACACTGGAGGACAAAAACAGGACTGAAAACGAAATGGCAACATGATTCACAATATGAGAACATTGACAATTGACATAGAATACATTAATTGGTTAGCTTATATGGGTCAGTTTTGCCAAATGCTAAATATATACTTGGAAATATTTTGTCATTTAGGTCCAAACTGGTATATGGAATTGGCAGTGCCTCATTTCTATGTTTATTTCAGTTGCATTTTAAGAGTTTGTGTGAGTCTCTGTGAAGTTGGTAAGAGACTTGTGTCATTTTGTCTGGACTTTATATAACCTGCCTAAAGACCGCAGGGAACACTTCCATTGCGATGAGCTGTACAAATAGCAAGTAAGCCAGGCAGGCCCTTGATTCAGTTGGGTGGCCGTCGTCTCGCTTCACAACTCCCATATCTTCTTTCCCCCTCAAAGGACAGTAGAACAGCAGTTTGGGCAGAGGTTCCTGGATAGCTGATAGGATGGCCTTGAATGAGAAGGATGAGAGTGCAAGGCACATTTACCGAAGTTGCAGTGCTTCTGACTGTAGAAAGGAGATGTGCATAACATCATAGCTTACCATTATCTCTGCGGCAAAGTTCAAGAGGGGGTAGTTTTGTGCAGTGTTGGCCTCCCTGTCAAGTTGCGCTTCAAGCAGAGGTTCTTTCAGGCTCTGCATGCAACTATAAGCAAATTGTGTAGAAAGTTTTAAAGTTTGCATGTTTTAAAATGCTAGCATGCTAGAAAGTTTTAAAATGCTAGCATTATTACTAGTAGCTGCCGCCGCTCAGAGTGGATGATGGCTGAAAGTAGCAACGGTATACAAGCTTTTACTGATTTGCCAAAAAGCTATTCTAAATATCTAAATTACTGATTAGTTCAACAAAGTGATAAAAACCTACAACTTGAGAAGCACAGTCCTCAGTCCTTCATCGCTGCTGCTTGTCACTGGACTCTTTTTTTCTTGACGTTTGACTTCCTGTACAAATGGTTGCACAAAGGTCAGCAGAGCAGTGCAGCAGCGACAGAGCCCATATTTGTCTTCCTGTTCTTGTTTGCGCGAAAAAGGCACAGGCAGCTTAGAAATCTGTTTCTGCAGAGCGTCCAGGGCCCGACCCAGAGAGAGGGCCTTTGAATCACCCAATCTTGACAACACTGTATGGGGTCAAATAAAAGATACTTCAGTGGACAGCAGGGGGAGCCATGTTCTCTCTTTCCTAGACATGCCTATGCCTTCTTGATAAGCATTAGATGACAAAAAGGTTTTGCCTTTATGCTTCTCTGGGCCAGAAGTGCAGATCATGGTAAAATGATAAAGAATTTGAAAACACTTTAAATTTCACCTTATGATGCTTTTGAGAGCGTCACTTCTAAACAGAATGCAAGTGCTTATTGCGTATTAATGATAGTCATATCAGTGCTAACATTTAATCCACAGCAGGTACCTGTCTGAATATGCTGCATGAGAAGAATAATGGTATCTGAAGTGGCCTCAGGATCAGCATCGTCTGTTTGCTGAAGCAACACCTCCAGCAGGTCGTCTGCCCTGCAGATCTGAAGAAATTTCAGTAGTTTGAGCTTCTGTTAAAACACACATAATTTTAAATCTGTCATCTTTTAATTTATTCTTTCCTCACCTGCACCACATGGGTGATAATGGCCTCACAGTGCAAAGTATCCCTTTCCTTCCTCACAACATCTTTAATCAGAGGTCCTAGGAGGCCACAACCCATAGACCTCACTATGTCCTGGAAAATGATAAAGCATCCTTCATGTAGGAATCAGGCGAGACACAAACTACTTTTTGTCTTGATTTCCATAATTCCCTGTTCATTACTAATACTAAAATACTTTCTAGTTGATCCTGATTTCACATTTTGAAATCAGACCTTTCAGTCTCTGATCCATTTGATGGACTTTGAAGCTCTGGTTTGTAATGAACACTCTGTACATGCTCCTGAGACTCTGCATGCATAAACGAGGGGAGCAGTGCAAGGGAGACGCAAGGGCACTTAATGGAGCGCCGCGGCTGAGGGTTTGCAGTGGAGCGAGAAATATGACTGATTTTCCACCGAACATTCCCACACCCAAGGGTGAAGAGGCCAGTCAGTTAGGAATTAGAGCACAGTGATGGTTGTATGGACAGCTTAAGAAACTCCACCATCCCCAGTGATAAGAATGATGTCATACAAATAAGCCTCAGTTGTAACCTTGTTTTAACTGCTTTCTTACAGACTTGGAACTGCAAATCTATTATTGTTTGTTCTATAATTTTTCTAAATCAAGTTTGATGTGATGGAGCAGTAATGTCTTACCAGAAGCCATTCAAGTGAACAACATATTTTGATTTACAGCACAGAATATGTCAGCTTTGCAATAATATTAAATTAAGCCCACATTGCTTTTACCTGATTTTTCTCCTCCTTGATGAAGTCCAACAGTTGAGCACTGTCACCTTGAGCAATGCAGGTACTACCAATGTTCAGAAAGAGTTCATGGTCTTCTGGTTTCAGATCTCTTTCTTTGGTCATTCTCTGGTTTACAAAAGTTAAAATGTTAAATACATAAATGTGTCTTATTGTCTCTAAATTGTCTCTGTTTTTTGTTTAGAATTTAGGTTTCAGTTTTTTTCCATTTCACTCGTATTGTTTTAACATCATTTGTGGGACTATGCATTAGCATAGCAATTAGCATATGGTAGCATACACTGTTGATTCATTTCTGAATGTGTTAGAGGTCGACTCCATGCGTTTACTAATGAATACAAACAGGGAAGCTTACCTTTACGCGCTACTCCTGATATCACTGCTATCTCAAGTGTTACAATGATTTCCTGGTCACTCACCCATCTTTGGATTACATCATCCAGTTGATTCGCCGCCATTGCCAAGCGTCAGTCCTGCTAAAGAAATAGCCTCAATCAGGTCGGGATTACACGGTAGCCTTTCTTGTGCAGGATCAGAGAGCCATTTGCAACAATACACACACAAAAGAAGAGTGTAGCTAGGTTTATTACAGAGAGTGAAGAGTATGAAAGGACACCAGCAAAGAATGATCTGACAGGGGACCTCTGTAAACCTCTTAGTAAGCACTGTGCCTGAGTGAGTGCTAATAGGATTACACAGAAGCAATCTGACATGGCCTCAGTCAGGATGCATATTTCTCGAATGCTCTACAGAAGAATCACATGGAGCCCAAATAGCCTTATGTCAGCTAGTTTACTGTCCTTTAAATTTATTCATGACTTACATTTTATGTTATGCCATTTGGCTGTTTTGGCATAACTAATGCAGACACAATGCCTGATAGCATTACTGATCTAACAGAGGACTCAGACTGTAATTGCCCCTTCGGACAGATTGCTTTCATGTGGAACCAGTGGTTATTTAAACATGTCATGCCATGGAAATAATGAAAAGACATCTGAGATTGCTTGGTTGCAGAGTCTATTGTCACAAAGCCTTAATCCAACATTTCTCCAATGTATGAAATTTGATAGGGGCCATGTGTTTGACTTCCTGTTACATATTTGGATAGAAGACCCTGATTTCAGCTGAATGGAGGAAGACCAGGTTTGAGCTCTAGGATTTAACCTGCAGCTGGTTGCATGGTTTGCTCTGTCTATTGCTGTGTGATGAAAGGCTTCCACAAAAGGCATAGTGCAAATACAGCTTATGGAAGGTCGCATGTCTGCCACAGATTTGCTCCTGGTTAATTGGAGACTGCTGATTCAGTGTTTTGACAGTGGCTTGTCCTGTTTATTGAGGGTAAGAAAAGAGACGACTGTCTCACAGTTGAGGCTGACAGACCTGTTAGCGTTGATGGTGTGACTTTTCTTGCTTGTTTCTGCATTGTTAGAAATTTATGAGAATCGTTCACATGTATGAACTATGTGGAACAAATACACTTGATGTAAAAAGCTGTGTTAGCCTGACAAGGAATGCTTTCTACCACACATAATCATACTTTCTTGGTTCCATCCAAAGTTCTGGTAGCATATTGCGTGTTAAGATTTGACTTTACAATATCGTGCAAAATTATCAGAGCATCTTTATTACATTTTTTACAGTCAAAATGAGCATTTGATAAAAGTAACTAATTCTCAAGGAGATATTTCAGAATAGATTGGATATAATGAAAACTACTTGCATGAAAAAGTGGACAGACGAAAATAGAAAAACATTTACAAGCTGCTGGTGTTCTAAGAACAATGGGCTGTCCACTGCAGTCCCCACTGAATGTGTTTGGGATTAATTAGATTGTGAGAAGCAGAAAATGCAACCAACTTCTAAATACTGAAATGTTTTATATCATACTTGTTGTTGTTAGAACTTAATGGCAGTTTAACAGGAAGTGAAATATGTGGTCTTATGCACAGCGCTGTGTATGTGTTGTGTGTGTAATGCTGCAGTCTTCACCTGATCCAGCTGGTCATTGTTCTGTATAGACTTTGCTAAAGGCATGAGCTAAGTAGGCAGCCTGCCTCAGGTCACTGCTATCATATAACCATGTATTTTTTAATAGGCACCAGCAACAAGACAACACCTCCGTAACCCGACTACCTGACAGACACATTGACCTTTTAAGCTTAGACTTCTGAGAGGAATCTGAATGATACTAATGATATTAATTCATATGACGCCCGTACAATGTCTTTACTTCATCATAATCAAATTCTTTGTTATGAGTACATTAGTGTGTACGAACTGTTTGTTTTGATTCACTTTTGTTGTTTAGTTGGATGAATTTAACGCTGCACACACCTGCTCTTTGACATGTATTGTGCTGCGTTTGTCTCTGTTTATCTATTAAATTGTGTGTTTATTCTTGCACGCTCTTGAGCACTGGAGTGGCCCCTGAAATCCTAAGAGAATTACTCTCTAGCTGAAGTTGTCTGCCAAAAACCCTCCCCAGGCCCCAGTTGGCATGTCAGGAAAAACTGTGATGTTTAAAGCTCTCTCCCCTGAGGCACTGCGTTAGCTTTAGTTGCTCTGCCTGCTGCTAGACTGCATTAGATTTTTTTTTTTTTATTTCACTGCTCTCAGTACAGGTAAAATTTTACTCTGATTTCTCTCAGTCTTCTATGGATGGACTGCTATTATAATGCACAAAATAACGTAAACTACTGGTCTTGATTTGTAAACAAAATATCAGCATGTTATATAACTAGAAGCTATTTAATAGGGTGGTATGATGTTATTATCAGATACAGGGCAATGTTTATTTTTTCTGTGATGCCTGTACATGTCATTTGTAGAGATGGCGTATCAGTATAGATGACTATCAATATCGGACTGCTGTCACAAGAAATTGCTAGATTTTATATTGAACGGAAAAAAGGGATGAATCTGATTCAATGCTGCAACAAATCTGTCCTGATATAGCACATGAATTTTGTGTATTTATTCCTGTGGAGGTGCAAAAGTACTTCTTAGGTTTTTTTTGCTGTCTAAACTTTCAAATATGTATCTGGATAGTATCTGGAAAAAATCTGTCTGCACAAATAAAAACACAAAGAATCAAATTTTGAAAAATCGTATCCAAACCACATTTGTAGATGGTTTGAAATGCGATTCCAATTGGGATTTTACAAATACATCTTAATCTGTGGACTTTGATTTGAGAAACAGATCTGATTTACAAACAGTCTGATCGCAGCTCTTGTTCATCTTAAGTCAATGAAAAATAACTTTTTAAAGTTTAGTAGTTTAGTAGAAAAAGTACTAGATCACAGGATTAGTCAGTATTTATCATTATAGTGATAAATGATGTCGCTGTATGCCACAGGATGCTTTTTCGGTATATTGTGGATATTATCATGTTTAAACACAGCAGAATTAATCCTGTTTAACAAGCTCAGCAGATCTAGGTAATATCTAGGTAATGGTTGTGGAAAAGAAAATGCAATATCAGGCCATTTTTATACCATATCTCTTGTAATCTGAAGTGGCCTTGGGGGCGTCCCCTGAGAAAATGTGGGTCACATTTTGGTAAACCTTGCCCTGCAGTACCAAGCACTTTGTTGTTTGCCTTAGACCGTCTCGTAATCTCCCTCACAAGCTAGCAGCTATATATTAGGAACACTATTTTTTTTTATTTTGTGGCACATCTCTAAGCAAATGTCTCTTGTGGAGATATACAGTATCATTTACATCTATTTACACCTTATAATGCAATTGTATTCTTTAAACCTGGCTATCTAGCCTAGTGCAGCATATGTCCAAAACTGCTAGCCTTCTATATTGTTGAATGCACTACTAGTCATGACCTTGGTATCATTCAGTTAATTCATTAACTAGGTGTATATAGATACACCTACGGCTATCACAAACATGAAACCTTGATGAAACCTTGGTGATGAAATGTCATACAAATAAATTGCCATATAAATAGTTGTCTTATAAATAGTTGTTAATAATGACTTAATTGTTAAGTGTATGCAGTTATTTAAGCACAAGACTGGCTCTAGACTGGCTAAATGAACTAACAAACTGCCTCAATTCCTAACTATGACAGCTCAAATAAATGTCTTTATTTACACAGAATCATGTGTAGAGTCAAGCAAAGCTACACATGAGAGTAAAAATAACAGACAGCTTTCATTTTGCTAGTATATATACATTATATGTTTATTTGACATACAATAATAAATAAGTATGACTTGCAATGTCTCCCTGTTTGCAGTGTAATTAACTGTAAAATGGAATTACTGTGGAATGTTATTGCATTATCATCTCAAAAAAATATGACTAGGCAGTTATGTAATAACCGTGTCACACCTAGATATACCTCTACTAATATTCTACTAATACTTCTTTTAATGCTTGAATAGATCAAGGCTTAATTCCAGAGCTGGATTCCAGGTAGGGCCTCTTTCTTGCACGATCACTGCGTCTTGGTCGTACACACAGTTCCTACCCACAGGGAGAGGAAATAGCAGATCTATACTTCCACACCAGCACAACTATTGCTGAAGCCTGCTTGCCCTTTTGTAAATCGGCATTTTGATGGCAATTACCAGTGTCGGCTGTGTTCCCAATCAATACGTACAGAGTGGGGACCTCAACGTGAGGCCTGTCGTTGGATGAGAGAGACACCGTGTCTGACTGGGATCAATACACCGCTGCATGTCTCCACTCTGCGGCACGAAAGAGTCCACTCTCTGCAGGCCCCCGTGCCGCCTGGCTACCCCTGGCGATGGAGCCATGTCTCCGTAGGCAACTCCCCACGGCAGAGGAGGCTGGGATGTTACATGTGAACTGGCTGTCAAAACGATTTTGTCAGCCCAGCCGTTCTCCAGTATTTAGAGATGCACAGGCGCTGTGTTGAGGGGTACCCAAGCCTTTATCGAAGTGATGGAGGGCTTTTAGGCTTTTTTTCCTTCTCTGTTCTCTCCCTTCAGCCTCCCTTTATCCGTTTGAGTGCCTGCTCAAGTGTTAGAATTTGTGTTTCACCTGCCAGATACGTCTCATAGGCACCACAGTGCACAGTCATTCAGGTCAACTAGCGTCCATTTGGTGCTGCATGTCCAGTTATTTTACACAGAGCTGCTCTGCATCAGAGTGCAATAGTTCCTAAGAATTATAGAAACCTGAAATAATTAATTTAAGTACCTATATATATGGTGAAGATAACGATAAATACATTTGAAGATATATAGCCAATAAGCATTCTTGTAGCTGTGCAATCGAGAAAAGAAACACTTTAAAAAATGTAATAGATGTGGACATGTGAACAGTGTATAATTTTTATTCTAAGCCCATGTAAGGTTTTTTTGCCTAGGCCTGGACATTGAAGTAAATAAAAAAGAACCAAGAAGCTTCATTTTTAAGAGCATGCAGTGACAGTTTGCTGTTGTGAAAGTCTCTGGTCTAGTTGAGTGGAGTATGATCTGGAGGAACTCTGAGCCGATGTGAGCGGATCAGGTTCTTCTTGTGATCATAAATGTTTCAGTGTGCACCAGCCAGCAGGACCGGAGTCTCAAATCCGCTGGAGAACCCCTGCAGCCCAGATCCATGTCCTCTCCATGCTTCTCTCAGTTCACTGCAGTCAGCTGAAGTGCCCTGGGAACCAAAGCGGATCTCAGCATTTTATTTTTGGATTCTTTTGATTAAAAAGCAGTCCTTAAATTATCTTACTCTTTTCTCAGCACAGCCTAAGTGTGAAATACAAGGCGGTCCTGTTGGGTCCAGGATCCCCTGATGAATCTCTTTTAACCCCCTGACTGTCTCAAAATCAGGGCGTCTCCCTGAAAATAAACATATAATTGCGTTAGGCTACCATTGTTTAGCTGCTTCAGCCACAATCAGTGAGCTTCTGTATTCGGTATTCTAACTAGGGAGGTAGCTGTGGTCTGCCTCAGGGATTGGTGGAAAGTGTGAATTGTTACATATTTCGTATATAAGTTAGCAGCCTGTCTGGAGTGGCGAGCCAACGGGCCAACATATATATTGTTGCTGTCCAAAGAGAAGCAAGTATCTCCACAATAGTTACTTTACAGAAAGAACCAAAACGTTCTTTACTTTTAATGTAAGTCAGTAGAACCATAATGTTTTTCAAGTAATTGTGGAACATTTCTATTGGTCCATTCATCATGAAACTTTCACAGGATTTTTTTTTTGATCAGGATTGTTTTTTATTGGGCAGCAACTATATATATATATATATTGTTCATTTTAAGAAAGATGTCTTTATATGTTCAAGAAACATTTTTCTCAATCAACCTTACTGAGTTACTGTTAAAGCTTCAAAACATACCATTTAGTCCTCAGTCTATACAGTCTAAAAAATGTGAAACAATAGTAAAATATAATACAAAAACTGCATTAAGCATATACATTTACATATATCCATCTATTCAGCCAACATCCGTTTAGCCCCGTCCATTCACACTGAAGCGATAAGGAGTGTTTTCACTGAGTGCTGCTCCAAAAAGGCACAGCCAAGCCAATCAGAACAGAGCTCATTTGCATATTGTCGCTGTGCAGGTATCTCCAAATAACTTTTTTCATGTAATGTAAGTCAATGGAACCAGATATGTTTCTGAGCTATTTTGGAGCTTTTCATTGGTCCGTTCATTATGAAATTCTCACACAACGTAAATGGCAGCTGTTGTGTTCAAATGATGTAGGAAAATAAAAATCAACAAAATTGGAGAAACATGTTTTTCACTGAACAGTTATGACAAGAGAAACGTATGTGTAAAAACTTTTGTCACATTGAAAGAAAGTTAAATACAAAACATTGGATATAAACACATTTGAAAACAAACAGCGTCAGAAGCTAGTTCCTCTTTGTTATTCACTGTAAAACATGTTTGCTGGTTCGTCATGCTTGATGAACAGAGTGGTTCTGTTCATAGCTCGCTGCCCATCGCAGGCTGCAACGAAGCACAACAATAAAACAGCAGCACAGCTGTACAGAGCATTAGCTGTTATTCTTCTGGAACTTCTGTTCCATGTCAAGAGATGTCCATGCAAACATGGAAGTGTTTGTGACATCGAGGTTTTCTCTGCAGAGCAGGTGTGTGTTTATGAGAGAGAGAGAGAGAGAGAGAGAGAGAGAGAGATGAAGAGAGAGAGTGAGCTGTGAAGGGCCTTGATGCTGCAGGAGAATGACACATGACCATGCAGTCCCCTGACTGGGCATTAGTACAGGCTTCAGCAGACCTACATCTGAGCCTCAAATCATTCATTAAATCAGAACATCAAAAGGAACTTTACTTGAATGCCTTAGCATGAATTTTTTATTAAAGCTGAGAATAAATCTTTTGTCATTTTATTCTCCCTCACTGGTTCCTTCTTTCTCTCTCTTCCTCTCTCTCTCTCTCTTTCTCTCTCTCTCGCTCTCTCTCTCTCTCTCTCTCTCTCTCTCTCTCTTTCTCTCTCTCTCTCTCACTCCCCTATTTTGATACCGCCACACGCTTGGCTTGCTAATTTGTGAAATGGATCTTATGAATTTTTCAGAGAGATTCATAGCTGCAATCGGGCTGCTTAAGTGGGCGGCTGTATCAGTGAGCGGCCTTTTCTCTCTCCCCTCAAAAATCACACACTATTTGAGGAGACAAGATTTAAGCTGACTGAAAGAGCGGAGCACTGCTTTGATGGAGGGCTGCTAAAGGTGTTTCTGTGTTAACAGCAGGACTCTTGCTACCTAATGTATCTGAAACGTGCGGCTTCACTAAACTTCAGCGACTCTCTCGTGCTTTTCCGTGGATGTGGATGACAGGCCGGGGGAGGCGAGGGACCCTGTATTACAGGAACAAATGTGTTGACTGCTACCTAAAAGAGTTCAGGGCTTTTAATTGTGTCGCAGCCGTGTTTCCCCAACCTGCCTGTCACATCAAATCAATTGCTGCGCAGACACAGAGACTCTTTTCTTCATCCTTTTCCCCCCAACAGGAATCCTTTTAGTGCTTTTGTGTTGTTAGACTACACGTTAAAAGTTTAAGGAACAAAGATGACATGATGTCCACCAGCTGGGAATGAGTTTGCACCCAGGATACACAAACAGTGTGGAGACACTTTAAATAATGATGATAATAATTGAAAGTAACGACGATGACAACAACAACAATAATAATAACAACAATAACCCAATAATAAAATACAGTCAGTGTGCAAAGAACCGTCTTGGAATTTGTGGAGACCTAATTGGGTCTTCCAGAGATGAATCGGAGCAAATTGACTTTTATTTTTGAGAAACTAGTTCACTTTTTCCACCAATCTCTTCAGATATAATGTTTGGCATTTACAAATATGCTGTGGCATTTTTTCAAAGGCATAGTTAATTTTTTTAATTTTCAGGACCACCTTAAAACAGGCCAGTGCTGCGTCACTAATTAGTTAAGAATACCAAATACATCTACAGTCAGCATAATTGAGAAGGTTTGTTTTCAGGGAACCCACTTCTGATTTCTAATTTTGAGACATTCAGGGAGTCCAAGAGGTTAATTAGGTACACAGAGTATTTCACACCTCTTACCCAGTACAAATTAGAGACCGACATTCATTTATTTAATTTCCAGTTAAAATGACCATTAGGTACATCAGGTTTTCAGTTGTGCAGATCTGGTAGACGATCATCAAATAAACAGCCCTTAATGTTTTCATCCTTAAGAAAATCAAGCTACACTCTTACTTCAGGACTGACAATCCCAGAGTCCAGACCTCAGCCTTAAAGAATGTATTTAGGATTATGTAAATCATTAGAGCATGCAACTTCTAAGACTGAACTAAGACTGAACTTAAGGAGTCTCCTGAAAGACACTGGAGTTAAAATAAAGGTAAAGAGTGGACACTGCATTAATATGACATTAAACATACATTTGTAAATTTCTCTTATAAATATGTTTCCTGCTTTTCTAGATGTTGAAAGTGATTAACTTGTATTTAAGGCTGTGATTAACTGAATGAAGAGTGCGCTCTGATGTTTGTAGTACTGTACCCCAACACCTAAAACAAGCATATATTTAACATGTTCTTATCTTGGGAATGATTGTCCCCCAGCTTGACTGTCTCATGTCAGTTAGGTGTTTAGGTTTAGATGAGGGTAGAGCAACGTAAAACCACAATCAGAGTAAAGAATTGGTAATGAGTCAGGCAGAAGTATGAATAGCTTCGTGAGTAAGAATAAAACTGTCTGGTTGAAAAAATCTCTTCAGTCACTGATTTTCCCACAGAAATGTGTTGGTGCTTCTAGAGCCTGTTCTTTGGACACAGATTAAGCATAGTATGGAACAGTACGTCAGGTCCCTTAGCACAAATTATCATATTATTTCTTTTCTTTTAATTATATGTTTAAAAGAATTCAGACTTACTTTTTTAGAAGTTATTATCATTATTAAATACTTTAATTCTTTAAACTTATATCTGGAGTTGATTAGATCAGCAGAATCTGTGTCACACCAATATTCCTCTTTGTTCCTGTATGACAGCGAGCGTCAGGGTCAGTGATATGTAATGCTAAATGAAGCAGGTAAAGATGTCTTTAGATGTGAGTGCGACCTGGTCGGCCCCTCTCCGGGCAGATCTTTGTGGGAAGGCTCCACTGCGTGGGGACTGCCCACCCCGTGGTGAGAGGGGGTTAATGGAAAAGCTTTCAGGGCTGCAGGATGGAAGAAAACATCAGCTTACATTTGGCCTGTCTGCCTGCTCTGATGGCCCTTAGTTGCGGTCACTTCCATGGGGTCTGGCCATTCTCCATTCAGGGCACCCCAAACACCCCCCTGCAAAGGAGGGAGCTGATGAACACACTGCAAGCTAGAACTCACATTCTGACCTGATAACTAATTCTAGGAAGGGTCCTAAAAAAAAGATCCTAACGTTCCTAATCAGTCTGTTTGTTTGTTTGTCTATCTGGCTATCTGTTCCTTCATCGATGGGGCAAAAGGCACCCTGGGCAGTATATCAGCTGTTTAGGGTATTTTAATATATATTTTCAGATGAAACAATACCGTTTATATTAATACAGTTTAATGTTGCAATAAAATACCGTAAAGCTGGGTCAGTTCATTTCTCCTCTCTGATATTCTCTGACTTGCCCCGCAACTCACTCACTTCAGCACATGGAGGGAGGCGCAGGTCTGGTCCACAATAAAGAAAGACTGGTACAGCAACTTTCTTTCTTTAATCCTAAATGTAGTTGGCAATTTTTTCAACATTTGTATTACAGAAGCAAATCTGATCTTACAGCATCTTATGTTCTGTTAGGAAGTCCTAAACTTCTCAAACAAGCTCAATAATTAATTGTTATAACTGATGGAGTTACTAAGCAGTCAATTCACAGTGATTTTTTATGGCACTTCATGTATATATATATATATATATATACAGCCTCCTCAACACCTTGTCTATTTGTGTGTCTTTTTGCAAATGTCTCTTTTTAATTTACATTTACAGTTTATATAACCTAATATATCAGCATTTTGAAAATTAATAGTTCATTCAATACAAATCCAATTACTACTAGGTATTTATTGCAGACTTTATTTGTTCATGTTTCTTAAAGAGCTACATTTGCTGATGCTCAGAGTTTACCAAGTAGTTTGTGTATACGTCCATATTACGCCATCAGCCTCATACAGGTCACGCTTCAGACAAACAATGCTTTTTGGTCAAGCGGAGCTCGACCGCGGAGGCTCGTTCCCACAAACCGTAAAACAGTTTCTCTGGTTCCTGCTAACCATGTCACCTTCCCCTCTTTCTCCCATTCTTGCTCCTTTTCTTTTCAAATATCATGAATAATTTGTGGCTCTGTCCTGCTGCCTGATGACAGCTGTGCACTAGTCTCGCAGTCTATTTTTCAGATCAGGTTAATAATGAATAAAGCAGCACAACAAAAGAACACGTCCTACCTGAGCCCTGCCTCGCTCGCTTCATCCATCTCTGGCCCATCACAGGCAGGAACGTGCTGCTTACCTGCTGATGAGCTTCACAGTGTGGATGAGGAAGCGAGGCCAACATCTCAAGCAGAAAACACAGCTCGTTTTAGATGATTCCTCATGACATCTCAAACTGCTGGACTTGCTAGCTCTTTTATTACATTTCTAATAGTAAACATTCACAGCCTACAGCTGCCAGTGTTGATGTCCTGTTCTTTATTCAGTCTTTATTTTCATCTTCTCTGAAATTGCCTTTGATGTCTGTTTAGAATTATTTGAATTATTATCAGCAGAAAATAGTGTTTCTATATGTATTATTTTGGAAACACCACATAGATGTAATAGCATCTATGTAATAGCAGCAGCAATAATAATAATAATAATAATAATAATAATAATAATAATAATAATAATAATAATAATTATTATTATTATTATTATTGTTGTTGTTGTTGTTGTTGTTGTTGTTGTTATTATTATTAAATAATATTAATAAATTATTATTGTTGTTATTATTATTATTATTATTATTATTGTTATTATTATTATTATTATTATTATTATTATTATTATTATTATTATTATTATTATTGTTATTATTATTATTATTATTATTATTATTTATTAATAAACTATTAATCCACAGATCTTTACCCAATTCTACTGGATTAAAATTGGATGGAAATGGTGCATTTTAGGGAATCTTGGAATGTACCTATAAAGGAGGTAAAAGGAACCAGGATGTCCATGTTCTCAATATCTGCAATGCAAATATATACATTTTATTTATTATCTAAAATAACCCACGCACAAAAAATCTGCAAAAAACAAAGCTTTGCTGGTTATTTTGCCTTACAACATCTGGCATGTAACTCTAGTAAAGAATGTAAAAAAAATTAAAGGATTTTAGGCCAGAGTCTTATCTGACAACTCACATCAAACATCAGACACTATATCTATAATATTTATTAAAATTTTCAGGGAGGGAACTTTTAAAGGTGCCATAGAATGGAAAACTGTATTTCTAGCTAAATAGCTGAATAAGGACATACACCTCAAACCAGACAAAAGTCTGGTCCTATCACTGGCACTGTGAACAGTGCAGCCCTCAAACAAGGAAGTATATTGTTGCTGTCCGAAGAAAAGCATGTCTCTCAATTTGACGATTTCCATTTTTCTACATCATTCGAACACGAGAGCTTCTGTTTACATTGTCTCACAATTTCATGATGAATGGACTAATAGAAATACTTCAAAACAACTTGACTTACATTGACTTACATTGAAAGTAAAGACAATTTTTGTCCTCCCCTGTAAAGTTGCCATTTTGGAAATGCTAGTTTTTCATTGGACAGCAACAATATACTAATAGTGCCACCCATTTTTTGATTGTCAGTTATTTTGTTTTCTGTTTTGTTTTGTACAACATTTTACATTAAGAAGCCAAACCACGCTTTATTTATGTTTGAGTAACACCTTTACTTTAAATACAAGGCTGCATTGCCCCCGAACCACCACCTTACCCCCGCCTTCTTAAGACACACCTCTCTGTTTTTAGCCTCTCACAGATTTGAAGCTCATACTCGTCATCCACCAAATGTCATTCCCTCCAGGCAGCTGTTGTTAAAACACAGCTCTATTGTTTTGCTGCACAGTGAATGCATACATTATATTCTGGGAAGAGGCTTTTGCTACATCAAAGGGCATTTGCTTTTGTTTAAATTTCCTTGTGTAGTTCTGACTAAATATTATAGACTGAATAAAACTGTTCAAACTGCTTGTTATCACACGAGGAACGTTGGGCTAAACTTTTAGTATTGTAAAGTATTGTATTGTAGTGTAGGTTCATTTATGGCATGCAAGTTGGATGATAATATAAATCGATTGAACGCTATACTGTACCTGTTCAGAGAGCTACAGACTTGGTCTCCTTTGAGCAGTTGTGAAGCTGTAAGTTATATGCAGGATGTGAAGAACCTGTAGCGTCTACAATGGTGGGCTATCTCAGAGAGCCAAAGCACGACATTATATGCCCTCTTCATTTTTTATGTGCTACTGATATCAATTATGGATGATCTTAAACCACAGAAAAGCAGGACGCTCTGGTTCACACTGCACAATGCGCTAGAATTACGAGGCATTATTAATGCAGCTAACAACTACTAAACTCAGCTCACCCTGTGTGTGTGTGTGTGAGTGTGTGTGTGTGTGTGTGTGGTTGTGAGTGTGTGTGTGGAGAATGCAGTGCTCTGATTACTCGACCACTCAAATCGATTGAGCCCTTTCCTGGACTTTTCTATTCATATTTGATATGCCTGCAGGCGGTGGGGTAACGGCTTTAAAAACCTGACCAACCTGCCCAGCCTAATAGTGCACTTGAAACCCTTTTCCTTTTGAGTGAGCTACACAGGATTGGAGCAACTGAGCCATGTACTGACCCGTGTTCAGACATTACAATCCCAGCTTTGCTTGAGGTCGGGAACACAGCACAACCCTGCTACTGTACCACACTATTTTCAGGCCTGATATTTATTTTGTATGCACTTATTTACTCTTCTCTAAATCCACACCAATAAGCCTCTTCTATACCAACATTTATAAACTGAGAAAAATAGTCCCACTCTCTTCCACTCAATCTTAACTGGCCATTTTCCTTTGTTTAAATTATACTAAACAACTTTAAGGGAGCCCAGACTTTTTGTCTGAGAGTCTCGAGCAAAAAGATGAAATAATGTACAGTAAGGTTTAAATCAAGTTTAGAATTGTAGCTTCAAACATTACTCTGCATTTTCTTCCTAAAATACCTTTATCTACATATCCATATGCAAAAATCAGGGCATCCCAGGTTAAATTAGATGATTATTGATTTTTTTGACAAGTAACACATCCTTGACAGAGAACACAAATAAACATAATTTAGTTATATATTATATAACTTCTCATCACTGTTAAGAACCTTAAACCTTATAACAGTAATTGCATTAAAATAAACCGAAGGTTTTCAATTTATTTGCAAAATTTAACATATGGCGGGAGGTTTAGGAGCAGAATTTTTTTCAGATTTTTACTTTTCTACATCATCTGTGAGCAAAGCAGCTGTTTTTTTACATTGTGTTGAAAATTGGTGATATTTGCACCAATAGAAGTGCTCCAAATTTGCTTAGAATACAATCTCTTTACATGAACTTATTAACTTTTCTATTTGTTAAGTTTTACTAATAAACAAAAATGTGAAGAAGTAAAGAGAATGATAGGGATGGTTTCCTCAAGTGAACATCTTTTACACTTTAATCATAGAACATAACAGTACCTTAATTGAACACCTGTTGTCTTTAGTCTGTTTATCTGATTGTTTTATTTTAAAACATGATGCCATTATGAAATGTTACAAATACATATTTCCCACTTGGGAGAAACGTACTTAAGGTATGCAGTTGGACCTTAAATTTATTATAGGACTTTTGATTTAACCTTTGATGATCTAACACTCTCATGTCCTGAAATGCCTTTTAGCTGGTGGTTCCTAAAACCAGACTGAGATATTTAATATGAGGATCTTCCTCCTTAACACTTAAAAAATCTTTAAATTTACCTTTTTCTCCCAACACGTTCAGCGTTATTTCTCTTAAGTCTGTCAGTTTTTCCTGAAGCAAGCTTGAGTGTGATAAAAGACACTTTATAAATGGAACAAATTACTAAAACTGAAATGTCATTTGAAGCTTCATGTATTATCAGTGAGCCTCCTGGCTGCAGCTCTTTAGCTTCAGGCCTGCCTGGCGAACAGCGGGGAGAAGTCTGCATGTCTCTCTTCTCCTCAGTCTGATCTTCTGGGCTTTAAAATAT